>CAKAOH010042411.1:8705-84510 GCA_916701665.1 Sebastiscus tertius | reverse complement strand
GGTCCCTTGACCTCTGACCTCCAGATATGTGAATGAAAATGGGTTCTCTGGGTACCCACGAGTCTCCCCTTTACAAACATGCCCACTTTATGATAATCACATGCAGTTTGGGGCAAGTCATAGTCAAGTCAGCACACTGACACACTGACAGCTGTTGTTGCCTGTTGGGCTGCAGTTTGCCATGTTATGATCTGAGCATATTTTCTATACTAAATGCAGTACCTGTGAGGGTTTCTGGACAATATTTGCCATTGTTTTGTGTTGTTAATTGATTTCCAATAATAAATATATACATACATTTGCATAAAGCAGCATATTTATCCACTCCCATGTTGATAAGAGAATTAAATACTTGACAAATCTGCCTTTAAAGGTACATTTTGAACAGATAAAAAATGCTTGATTAATTTGCAATTAACTATGGACAATCATACAATTAATCATGATTAAATATTTTAATTGATTGATATCCCTAGTTTAGACGTGTTAGAACGTGTTGCTTTTAAGTCTTGCTTTCACTTTTACAACGTAGTAGGTGTAGTAGGTCCCTACTGACCCACATCTATGAGGCCTATAACGACTGATAACGCACCTTTAATGAGCTGATAACAGTCAGATCAGGTGAATTTAGTTTTGCTTTTACACAATTTTACACTCTGGTAGACAATAAAGTTCTATTCTATTCTAGAATAATCCATTATTATTTCATTAGTAGCATCAATTAGTATCAATGTGATACTGATAATAAATCATCTGATGCAAAAAGACAATAAAGCCTTTAATTTCCTGTCTTTTTAATCCTGTCTTTTGAACCCACATCTGCTGACATATATTGTGCTGTGCGGTGTGTTTACAGGCAGTCACAGCTGCTTTGGGCCCCGTGAATCAGTGTCGCTGTGAGTGTCACATAGACGAGGACAGGAGCATTTCATTACGTTCATCAGGGGTGAGAAAGTGAGCCCTGATTAGGTTTCTAATTACCCAGTTTAAACTCTAAGTAGGCCATTTGCACTCCGCTGCTTGAACTGGATCCATCTCGGGGCCTCGTCTATCTGTTTCTCTTGGCTCCAGTGTGTGTGTGTGGCAGCTGCCGGCCCTTATTGTCTACCAGGGTGTGTGTTTATATGTGTGTGTGTATATCCATGTTACATGTGGATTAGCTGTAGTTATGTAACAGCTGCTCTGATATGAATCTGAGAGGCTGATGAGGGGATGATTGGCAGCTCGGCTCCCAGAATAGACGAGGAATCTCTCTTTGATGAGGCCCCCGAGCTCTTCGCGGGGCTTTCTAGAGAAAGCTCTCTGTCGTCTTCGTGATCGGCGGAGATAATATCTTAATTAGATGGATTAGTTTGTAAAAAAAAAAATATATAGCAAAGCATTTCAGCCCCTCATTTAGAGCCTGTTAGATGCCTTTATGGCTCTCAAATAGGTTTTGTCTCTTGTGTGATTAGAGGACGTCGAGGGATGTTTAAACCTCATGTAGGTTTGTGGTGCATTAGAGAATAATAGGCAATTTGGCACTTTATTATGGAAAAAGATACGATCTCTTGCACAAGGTCCGTTAGTAGCTGTTGTGTGTCACATCGTCTTCGTCACCGATGGATGTGTAGATGTTGAAATGTCAAGTTTTTCTGAGCACTTTAAGACGTCTTATACTGTATGTTGGCTTAAGAATTAAGATTGAAAGTTCATTCTTGACCTTTGAAACAGAGTTGAGATAAACAATCTCAATGGAAAAATATTTCAAAGACTAAATTACTGATTGATTGATAAATAAGTTAATGAAATGATAATGAAAATAGATAAATCTAGAGCTAAAATAATTGATTAAGATAGGATAAACACATGAAGAGAAATTCAGTTGTTGCAGCTGCACAAGGACAGAAATAACTACACATATATAGAGAAAGTAGAAAATAAATAATTAGAGGTATATAAAACAAATATAAGAATAAAAGTAAAAATAGAAACTATACAAGAGCAAATACAGACAGAATTACAAGGCACTGGTGACAGTGGTGTCATATATATATATATATATATATATATATATATATATATACAGTATATATGTAAAAAGTGTACAGCAGAAAACAATGATTAAGTTATGATCTTTAATGTTTGTCTGCATTTATATAAAAATATAATATGTGTATGATATATATGATACAGCAAAAGGTGTAATGTAATATAATGGAGCATGATATACAGCAATATAACATAATATAATATTGCATAGTGAGTATAATCTAGTATATATAATAAATAATTAACTTTATTAGATTCATCATATACATACAGGAATGGAATTTCACCTCGCATTTAACCTATCCTTAAGTATTGTAGGAGCAGTGAGCTGCTGTAAAGCTCCCGGGGAACAAATTATTTGCAAATTCTTAGATTCACAGTTTTTCACTGAGGGAGAAAGTGTAGATTTATTTTTAACTGTTTTTTTTAACTTGTTAATTTATTTTTTTTGTGAAAAAAACATATCACAAATACATACATCATTTTATTTTTTTTTTAATCTTTTCTGGAGGGATCTTTAATGAATTTTGTCATGAGAACTGATTATTGCAGCTCTGAAGGGAATAATGTCCACATCACCAAACAGAAGTCAAACTTGTAACTGTTGTTGCCTGTGATGACCATCAGAGAGCGCTGTATACCTCAGCTGGAGTCTGTGCAGCCCAGGTTCACTGTTTCTGACTGCAAACTGGAGAACTTGTGTGTTTACAGAGTTGTGAATGTAGCAAGGAAAGAAAGATGAAGAAGAATAAAAGACAAACTCATGTTAAGTTTTGCAAACTTTATTGATTTCCATGATGTAAAGCTTGTGTTTAAATGTTTTAATGGACTTGCTCCTCTGCCTCTCTGCGAATACATCAGGAGACTACAGAGCTGAAGCAGATCCACCAGAGCAGCTTCAAGTGGCAATTGTAAATTTCAATTCTGCAAAACATCTTTTGCTCAGACAGCTTTCTCTGAAAGGAACGCAGTCTCTGCAGGAACTTGCTACCTGATCACTTGACATCTGCTGCAAACTTTACCACTTTTAAGAGAGCAACCAAATCCTGTTTAATTCAGCAACAAACCTGTACTCGTGTCTAGTTTTTAAATGTAATGTTTTTAAATGTGTGCTTCAGGTGTTGCAAATTAGCATCCATAGTTGTCTATGTACATTGTATTCGTCCCTATCAAATAAACCATGAAATGAAAATGAAATGAAAAAATCTGAATTGATTCAGGAGTTGTACTTTCAATCCATCAAACCTCTCGGCATTGTGGGTAAAAGATGAGCGAGCCCTCATGATTCATTCAAAGCGTGTCAGAGTCCTGCACAATCACTGCGTTTTGATTTGCATGAATAAAGCACAGGGATTTATATGATGTAATTGATTCAAGGTCACACTGAGGTCTTTTTCATGTTAGGTTTTTTACAAGTTATTACAGTTTAGACATACAGACGGTCTACACATTTTCCTTCCCACCCACCTAACTAACAGTCCTGGTAAGGTAAAAACACCACATTAAGATGTATTTGCTGCTTGATGCCAGTCTGGACGTACCAACCATGACGCCTGCCTGCTGCCCTCACATATCTGGACTTCTACCAACCAAACCTGCTCCGCCAAAATCACATCTTTCCACAGCCAAAACTCCATCTTGGCAACGCTAAAATATTTCTGTGGCATCTTCCAGCTCCCATAAAGCTCAGATTGGAGCATTTATGAGACAGATTTTGCCTCCACATTTTATCTCTTTGGTTGTTGTTTTTTATTCAGTTTAGAGAAATCACGACCTTTGCTTTGACACCTGCTTCCCCTCAAAACTAATTTACTCTCAAACCTCGTTACTGCCTCCACTGAAATTAACTTCCTATGAAACAGCATGGACAGATTCCTGCTATCTGAAATAATGTGACCACAGTGGACAAATGACATTTTGAGAGTGACGATATACTGGACGTGTGGGACATTCTTCATACTACAATCCATAAAGCTCTCTCTCATAAAACTTTTTTATAGTTTTATTTCTCTCTCTTTGTGCAGCAGATATTAAATACTTGTTGGAGATGGAAATAATCCAGTGAGAGGACAGAAAGGACAGAGGAAGGAGGAGTTTTAGTCAGAAATACTTCAATGACGGCTGCTGTGTCGCCCATATTTTCTACTAAAACCTCTCCCTGCACTTCAGATTTCATGGACACAGAGCTTTGTTAAGTGCCTCCCTCTCTTTAGTTACCACTTCAGAGAACAGTCTGTTTACTCCGTCTTTACCTGAGTGGAAAATCTCAAGTGCTTCTGTCAAAATACCCTCAAAGAAAGAAAATCCTCCTCCTGTCGGCACAAACTGGTCCATAAAGTAATATTTCATATGTGGGCGGCAGTAGACCACCAGATGATGTGTTCGTCTACACCTGCTTTAGTGGAGGAGGAAGATGTGAAACTGTTTGATGTTAAGATTTATCTATTCATGAAGTCTCCTTTTGCAAGAGAGATCTCATAACAAAATACTTAAGTCTACATAAAATAGCACAACAAAATTCAGTCACACATTATCAGACTTTTTATTGTATTTTTGCAGTAACTCAGCCTACTGGCAACACTGATAGTGTGTTTTATAGAGCGTGCTATAGAGTGAATGAAGAGAGGGAGCGGCGTTAGTGAGAACAAAGCAGTGAATCAGAGAAATAAAACATTATTTTCTGATTGTTTCATGGCGGATACGGTCTAAAGCACAAATAAACACAACCACAGCTCCACACAACTCTGCACAACCCTCCGGGAAAGTGCTGCGTTGCTGGATTAAGAGTGAATGGCTTCATTCTGTTCACTGTAGCTCAGCGCTGCTCTTGGTCAAACTCAAACTAACTGATAGCAGCACTCTGCACACAGCAGAGGAGAGACAGAGGAGCAGGGAAAGACTGGAGCACATGCACATAAAAACACACATCCCGTTCTCATCTGTGAAATATGGCTGCTTTGTATCTGACTAAAGGGGGACTTGTGCCTCGGTATCAGACACCGAGGGGCGTGACAAATCGGTGGTATTTGAAGACCTGAAAGGGCTGCACACCCTGCACCTTGTTATTGGCTAGGGGTTACACGCCTATGTGGGGCCAAAAGGCTGTTTACTGAAGCTCAGAAGAGTCCCGATCACAACAAAATAATAAGAAAAGAGAAAATACAGGCAGAGGGCTGCAGGCTCTCTGCAGAAACAGACACCAACACACTTTAGTGGGTCATAAGTGATGATTTTGTATCAGTCTATACATTGTTTGTTTTTTAGAAAATGCCGGCTTATTACACCTTTAATTACTTCTTTGTTTGTTTCAGACCCAAACCAGGTCCTGAGCACTGGAGGACAGCTAGTAATGACCAAATTGTTTCATGACTTGTTCATCACTTGCTTTTTTAAAGTAAATTCTGATTTGTCAAAAAATATAATTGAGCTCTCTATCGCTATAATAGACTAGATATCTGATTTTTTTAACAATAGTAAAAATAATGTATTTCATACAGTTGCTTAATGAATGTAGCTATGCATTTAGTGCCTCTTAACACTGTTGAAGTACGCTAGGGCAAGGTGGTAAACCTCAAACTGCTCCTGAGTTGCTGCTTTGCTTCCAAACCTGCCCTCCGGTCTGCCTGAGAGATGATCCCATCTACTGTAGGAAGGAAATAAATGCCAATAATATGTGTAAATTAACCAATTAAGCACTTCTAACCTAAACTAATGATCCATTAACTTCATCAATAAATAGATGGGAATATGACGTACAGCGAAGGCCGTCCACTTTACCCAGGTCAAGCAGCAATTCTTCCCTTCATGTATTGATTTTTCCTCACATGTAAGCTGAGCACAGTTCAACACTACATCACCAACACCAGCAGCAACATTAACTGGCCCCGTCCTCCCATCAGTCACTCTCAAGCAGACGTAACCTCACACGCCCCGGGTCGTACCAGGCCTTTCACAGCAGCATGTCAAGTAAGTTCAGCAGACAAGTCAGCTGGGAACGAACTCTTCTTCAAAATGACAGCTAGAAAGAGGCAAAAACAAAACAAGGGGGAAAAAAGACGACTAGTATGCAAAACATAAAAGAAACCAGAATTTAAAACAGCTTTTCAAATGACACAAGCAACCACGAGGACACTATAAGCAATTAAAACATGAGACAGAGAGCTTAATTTCCAGAGAAAGAGCTGGATCTGTTACTTTACATGATGAACATGGCAAAGTTTACTTTTTTTTTACAAAAATCCTACATGTGATAATCTGCTGTCATGCTCTGGAAACATCTAATATAGTGAAACCATTGTGTGATAACACTGACAGGATGTGCCAAAAATATCAGTCAGGTACATCTCAGATGTGGTAGACTTAAAGGTCATGACCTTTGGTCTTTTGGTTTGGAAACTCCTGTCTGTGGTTCTGACAAAGGAAATGGTGCCAGTGAGTATCAGTCACAGATTCCCCTTAAACGCCCTGCACCATATAGATCATAATCATAATGTATTAATATCAAACTCTATGTGCTTCACAAAAGATAACAACACCAAGAGTCTACATGTTATTATCACAGCTGTGCTTTTTTTTTTTTAGAACATTTTATTTTACATTTTTTTAGTTAACCAAATACATATCAATATATCAATTGAATTAAAAAGGATATAGAAAAAACAAATTAAATACACAAATAAAGAAATCATAAATACAGCTATGCTTTGAGCTAAATGCTATTATCATAGATATAAAACAGTTTTATTATGTATTTTATTTATTATTTAAAAATACAAAAAATATAAGCATATACAGTAATTATAAAATTATATTTATTATTATTTATTCTATATTTATTTAACTTTTATATCTTATATATATAATGTATAATGTGAAGAAAATGTTCGTGTCTAGACGGTAACCCAAAACAGTTTTATTATTTATTATTTATAAATGAAAAAAAGATATAAACATATACAGTAATTATAAAATTATATTAATTATTATTTATTTTAGATTCATTTAACTTTTATATCTTATATATAGACTGTATAATGTGAAGAAAATGTTTGTGTCTAGACGGTAACCCGTATTGCGAAAACTTGCAGAAACTCTCGCGAGACTCGCTGCCCGACGACGTTACCTACTCGAGGTCAATGCCTAACAGTAACAATCTCGCGAGAGTTTCCCCAATTTGCTGGTTCCCTTCTAGACATGACCAAAATCAAATCTGAATATTTAATTTACAACACAAAGTGTAAAGTTAGTCATTAAATGTCTCATCTCTGAACACCATAGGGGGGCGACTGTAACATAAAAGCGGAAAAAGGTAAGTTAAACTCGCTATTCAACTCGCTAATCGCTCATATTTACTGTTTTCCAACCGTTAGTAATGTTATTGACTGTTTAATGTTGTTAGCATAACGTTAGCATTGTGGCTAATAGCTGAGTGCGTCATAACTAAGGTCCGTCCTATTTCCTGGAGCAGTGAACAACGTTTCCATTGCATAGGAACCTTATGGGATGGTAATGATATTTCCAAGTATTAGCCAACCCCCAGGGTTACCATGGAAACTGAGTACATGGATTGTTAAAAGTTGTAGATTTTGGTTGCAAATATGCATGAAAATATAAATTAATGGTCTCAATTTTGTTTTCTGCCAAGTGTTTAGCAGGTATAATTTCAAGTTTACATTTTAATCTACCATGTTTGCATGCTAACATTTAGCAATTAGCACTATTTCTACTATACTACTTTCATAGACTAAGCTACTCTTCTGCACTATATTCACTTTTTAACAGTCTCTTCTGCACTATATTCACTTTTTTAAAAGTCTCTTCTGCACTATATTCACATTTAACAGTCTCTTCTGCACTATATTCACTTTTTTAATAGTCCTGCACAGTTGTTACCCTGCACTATATTCACTTTTAACAGTCTCGTCTGAACTATATTCATTTTTAACAGTCTCTTCTGCACTATATTCACTTTTTTAATAGTGCTGCACTTTTTTAATAGTCGTGTATCACAGCTGTTACCCTGCACTATATTCAGTTTTAACAGTTTTCTTCATCTCCTTGTATTTTTATATCTGGTATTTTTTTGTACTTTGCACTACTAACTTTTTTACTGCCTTTTTACTAACATGTTTTGCACTATGGAACTGTGATGCTGGAAACTGGACATTTTTGAGAGAGCATATGGGGTTAATGGATTTTTAACTATTTGTCTGACAAAACTGATAAAGGAAAGCAGCTACTGAGCACGTCAACCGATTTATTACAATGATAACCGAGCAAAACACCATCCACTGATAATAATAGATCTTGTGGTTGAAAGCTCTGGGACCCTGAGTTGCAGTTGTTTTGTCAAATGAAACTGCCAGTTTTCAAGCCATTTCCAAAAAGGTATATAGGCTACACACAGTATAAGCATGTCTACTTTGAAGTATAGGCCTGGCTACTATCTTGTAAATCATGTGCAAAAGTACAAATTAAGACTCAGGTTTCACACTTTGTCATATTATAGTTAATTAATCCATTAAAGAAGATCAATCAGCCACAATTTAATCAATCACTTAATCATTTAAATCAGTTTTCAAGTAAAAAATGACAAATATTATTGGGTTTCAGACCGTTAAAGGTGAGAAGTTACTACTTTCCTATATAGGAAATGTAATATCTTCTGGGTTTTTGACAAAACAAGACATTTGATATCCATCACATTGGCTGTAGAAAACTGTAATGGGCATTTTTCACCGTTTTCTGATGTTTTTATCAGAATTAGATTTACATACAGAATTTGACTCAGACAGAAATAGAAATAACAGCTATAACAGGACAACAAAGTGGGACAATAAAGGTAAAGAATAGACAGGACCGTTACACAAGTATGTGAAAAAAACAGGTGTATATTTAAATATTATATAAATATATATAAAAAGCACCAAGGACCTACTATAAAATAAGAAATAAAAAATGTCTATATACAAGTCAAGTGTTCTATAAGTTGTAAACAATACAAATAGTGAAAATAAATACAAACTGAATGGATATACCTGGACTTTTATTAATCAATAATGCCCTTTATCAGATGTTAAATAGCTTTTGAGGTGTTGTGTGAATCTGTGGGACTTATTTAAGACTACATGTGATGTTGTAAAGGGACTTCAAGCAACCTCATTTGTCTTTCATATAGGTTAGTGTTTAAAATAATGTTTTTGTAGCTTGTAAAGGCTACAGTGGCCTTCATCAGGGTGTCTGCAGTGTACATAGTCATCATCACAGCCAGATAGAGGCGAGTTTTACATTCTTTGAGAGGAGGAGTGGACTTGAGGTGGTTGAAATATCACTCCCTGCATTCCAGCACAGGCCTGGTATTGTAGTATCATTTAAATCAGTTTTCAAGCAAAAAATGTCAAATATTATTGTGTTTCAGACCGTTAATGGTGAGAAATTGCTGCTTTCCTTGTCTTAACATTATAGGAAATTTAATATCTTCTGGGTTTTTGACAAAACAAGACACTTAATATCCATCACGTTGGCTGTAGAAAACTGTAATGGACATTTTTCACCGTTTTCTGATGTTTTATCAGAATTAGATACAGGGAATTTGTTTTATACAGGGAATATATATATAGAAATAACAGCTTTAACAGGACAACAAAGTGGTGAAGACAAGACAGTTATGTACACAAGTATGTGAAGAAAACAGGTGTATATTTAAATACTATATATATATATATATATATATATATATATACATAAAGCACCAAGGACCAACAATAAAGTAAGAAATTAAAAAGTCTATATACAAGTCAAGTGTTTTGTAAGTTGTAAACAATATAAATAGTGCAAAGAAATACATACTGAATGGATTTACATGGATTTTTATTAATCAATAATGAAAATAATCATTACTTCCAGCCCTTAATCAGATGTTAAATAGCATTTGAAGTGTATTTAAGCCTTCATGTGATGCTCTAAAGGGACTTAAAGCAACCTCACTTGGTTTTCATATAGGTTAGTGTTTAAAATAATGTTATTGTAGCTTGTATAGGCTATACACTCTCAATACCACCCCCCCTACTGTATCCCTCTCTGTCCCTCTGATACCTGATTGTTTGCACACCGGCAATATTTGCACTGCTTATATCATGTTTATTTTTGTTTATAGCTTATTTTGTATATTGTATATTGGTAGAAATTCAGTTTTTTTATTCTTATTTTATTCTAACGTTTTTATCTGTTCTTTTGTTATTATACTGTTTAACTTGCACCAACAAAACCAAAGCAAATTCCTAGTGTATATCTCTTACACCTGGCAATAAACACGATTCTGATTCAGATTCAGATTCAGAGGCCTTCATCAGGGTGTCTGCAGTGTAGACAGTCATCCTCTCAGCCAGATAGAGGCGAGTTTTACATTCTTTAAGAGAGAAGAGGAGTGGACTTGAGGTGGTTTAAACATCACACCCTGCATTCCAGCACAGGCCTGTTATTGTAGTCTCTGTGTGCATGCCATGCAGCATGTGTTGTGTCTGAGTTGAACTTCCTCGTCCTGCAGAAGAAGAAAGGAGGATGGAGGCGTGACGTCGCAGCCTGCAGAGAGAGGAGGCCCAGCAGCACGGTACGGCAGCAGAGGAGAGGCAGTGCGGGGACGGACGCTGTTTGCTGCCGCAGAGAAGAGCAGACTACTGCTGAAACACCGGGGCTCAAAACAACCGGCAACTTTGCAGAGAGACGACAGACAGCCATAATGCGGCACCGCCACCGCCCGCCGACCCCGGAGCTGCTGATGTGACTGTGCACGCCCCAGAGGAAGGAGGAAGGCAGGGAGGAAGCGGCGGACAACCAGCACCACCTCTCCGCCCGGACGCCTCGCCTCGTCGCGGTGACATGTCCTCGCTAACCGTGGAGGAGGACCAGAAATGGTTACCGACACACGTCCAGGTGACGGTACTGAGAGGCAGGGGCTTACGGGGCAAGGGCAAGCACGGCACCAGCGATGTGTACACCATCATCCAGCTGGGGAAGGAGAAATACTCCACCGGCGTGGTGGAGAAGACCACCGAGCCGGAGTGGAGGGAGGAGTGCTCCTTCGAGCTGCAGCCCGGCGTGCTGCTGGAGAACAACGGGCGGAGCAGCAGCTGTCCGGCCGGGAGCAACGAGCTGGTCCTCATCGTGATGCACCGGGGACATATGGGCATGGACGTGTTCCTCGGACAGGCTGTGGTGCAGCTGGACAAGGTCTTCCATGAGACAAGATACGTGAAAAACGAGTAAGTTCAGCTGTTTATACATGCAATATTTGTGTGTGGTGTGTGTAAGCATGCAGATGGGGGTGACTAAAAGCTGCCATATCTGTTTTCCCATGCTCATTGAACTCATCATGACTGCTTTTGTGCTGTTTTAGTTGCTACACAGTTTTGTACTCAGATATAAACACAGCTGTCAAGTCTCTGGTGCTGCATCAGGGCCCTGCAGACACACCCTCCCTCCTCTCCTCCCACAGACACCAAACTAACTCATCTGACCACTATTCACCTCACTACCCCCCCAAAAAACCCCAGACCTTCTAGAAACCTCCTCCACATTATGAGTGTTTGTTTTGTTGTGGGCTTCTTAAAAAGGTTGTTTCCCCATACCCTCGGCATGACGTAGAGCAAGGGGGGATTAATGCCTGTCCCAATTCCAGGGATTATCTAACAGATTCATGATCCGAGAGCTACAAGGTATTTTTAGCATAACATGTTGTTTTACAGGAGACTGACCCACCCACCCAGTGGAGCATGGGATGTAAATAAGTGATGCAAAGTTTGATGTTGCATACATTAAACATCTTAAAAGGAAGTTTCCACCCTCCGATAACTCATATTTATTAGGGGTGTAAGAAAATATCTAAAATCAAATATTGCAATATTATCTTTTGTGATACTGTATTGATTCTCATGATCCGAGAGCTACAAGGTATTTTTAGCATAACATGTTTTACAGGAGACCGACCCACCCACCCACTGGAGCATGGGATGTAAATAAGTGATGCAAAGTTTGATGTTGCATACATTAAACATCTTAAAAGGACGTTTCCACCCTCCCATAACTCATATTTATTAGGGGTGTAAGAAAATATCTAAAATCGAATATCGCAATATTATCTTTCGTGATACTGTATTGATTCTCAAAAACACTATCGATTTTTAATTTATAGTTTACATGCAAAGATTAACTCAGTCAATGCTTTATTTTATTTACAAAGAGATGTACCCTCTCAAAGTAGTGCTATGATGTTGGATGTTACAGGGACTGTGATAAATGCAAGTGCAGATCATACTGTTCTGATTGCATAAAAAAGTACACCATTTTTTTACTCAGATTTTATACATATGGTGGTGTGTTCTTTATACTATGACAGTTTTCCTAAAATTAGATTAAAAAAATCGTAATATATCGCCTTACGTACAGTATCACAATATATTGAAACGTAACCCCTGTATCATGATACTTATCGTATTGCCAGATTCTTGCCAATACACAGCCCTAATATTTATGATCATTATGTGATTTTGGTTGAAGTTATTTAGGGGTGAAGGACAGCAATGTTTTGGTGCATCAACTCTCCTTTAACCTTAATGTTATGTAACTTTAACACTCCCATAATCCCTTTCAACACCTCCAGACCTCAAGCGTGAACTTGAGGTCTGGAAAAACAAACTAATTGCAATTATTTTGACTGATATTGCAGTTGCGATATGATTTGCAATATTAGAGGGTATGATACATCATTATTCTCATTTTCATTGAAAAATGATTATGGTGTGATTTTTGCAGGGATCTGTGCCAAACAAAGATGTATTTCTTAAGCCCGTAGAATGTGTAGATGCCAGGACATCTTTGCAGCACCACAATATTTAATTTAAAATGGTATTTTGACACATATTTCACCTTTTTAACAAGTATTGCAATTTCCTCTTCATCCTGCGATTTGAAAATTGCAGTAGGCCATATTGCGATTTCGATAAAATTGATTAATTGTGCAGCCCTAATTTCAGCTGTAAGTTTGATATTGTTTGCATAACAATGTTTGTATCATTTTGTACTCTTAACTCAAACATTTTGCGTGACAGCAATGCATTATGGTGACCCGAGGCTACTGTCAGTGGTGAAATTGGACCCTCTACTTCTTCTATGATTGATTTCACCCTGTTTGATTGTAGATCGGTGCACAATTTAGAGCATAAAAACAGTTTTTGATTTAGAGACTGACAGTAAAACCTGCTGATGATTTGGAGAGTTTGAAACATTTCCTGCCATTAAACCATAATGAGATGTGGTGGCGGTTTGTTTACATTCTCCCAGACAGAGCTAAATTACTTTTTTCAACTTGAAAAGGACAGTTAGTTTAACACAAGTATCATCATATTGTGACCAAGCAATAAAAAGTGCATCAGCAGTAGGTGTATTCGTAATAAGTGCCAGGGTATTTTCGGTCCAGCAGTCCAGTATGAGTCAGAATTGGTACCTGATCCAGGAAATCCCCCACCATTCTGACACACTGTTCCCTGAGCACAGATTCAGTATTTTGGCTCGATGAAGAACATTGATTTAAAAAAATGACTACCAGCCGACCCGACTGTGCTTTCACTCAGATAGACCTGTGAATATGAGCTGAAAGGGGAACCAGTCTCCTCCTGTTGGAGCTGGTCACTTGAAGGTTAGAGTCAGCCTGTGATGTTGACGTGTCAGCAGTTTGACGTCTTGGTACATTCAGTGTCTCCATGTGGTATTCGGTGAATCTGGGCTGGTCAATAGCAACACAGTCAACACTGCTCATGTATACAACATCTTAGGTTTGACGGAGAACATCCACCAAAACATGAACCACATTTTAGGAGAAGCTGTTGTTTTTGTGCTACTTGCAGGGTTCAATGTTAATGCTTTTGGGCAAGTGGGTCAGAAATCTACTTACCCACAGTCATATTTTACTTGCCCCTATACAAATTGTTTTATTTATTATCAAAGAACAACAAAGACTTAAGTTCATTGTCATATTTTATCCGCCTTGCTCTCAAACTTGCAGCAAACTGCGCAATGTATAGTTGGAGTTTCACCCACATCCTCTGATGCCACCCAACTAAACTCCTGTTTCCAGGATAATTGAAATGAACGCTTGTGCTTAAGCTCATTAACTTTGTCTTTAGCCGACGCCGTTTTCTCACGAGTGCCCGATCAGTACTGCGTATATGCAACTCTCAACAGATATGAGAAGGCAGCGAGGTGGCTCACTCCTTGGCTACTTCCATCATCACCTCGATATCGTCTTTTTTAGCCCACGCATTCTTCTTCCTTGTCAAAACATAGCGCCTACATTACCCACAATGCAACTTGATCGCTGACAGTTTTGGTAGGAGATTCGGGTATGTTATGCTAGTAGCTGCTAATGTATGTAGCCCATGGATATATATTAAGACCTGTTATTACACTGCTTTGTTGAATACTCGATTCTGATTGGTTAGTCACGGCGTGCTACGGTCTGTTATTTCGTTATAACAGACCGTTGCTATGTATAACGGACAGTTGCTATGGCCGCAGTTTGGATGTTGGACTCTGGCGGACCGTTTTTGTGTCAAATTATTGATTTCTTAAGTAAGTAGCCGTGTAATAAGCGGGATAATGTACAGCTAGCGGTTCATTGTTGTGAAATAAACCCCTTCGCATCGGGGTGCGGTTTGGGTTTATTTCACAGCAATGATCGGCTCGCTGTACATTATCCCTTACATAAGTGATCTACAAAATGACATCCAAATGAATTGTTCAATTCAAACTGTAATTAAAGACTAGCAAAAGTAGTTATTGAGTTAAGTTATTAAGGAACATATCTCAAGATATCATTAATATCATAATATTGTTTTCAGCTGTATTGGCCAGCCCTATTAAGACACAATTGAGTTAAGTATTGAGGTTGAGCCATAGTGGTGACACAGTAGTTATTTTGCTTTTTCATAAATGCTTTGAGATCAGAAAATTGTTCACAAATAGAAGAGGATGATTATCTTTATCTGTTTGCATCTTTAAAAATGTCAACAGCACATGACTGCACAGTTTTGCGGCTTCATTAAACTATGTTTTCACTTCAGGATGATTTGTGGTTGTGGGCTGTTCCCAGTAACACCTTTTAAAAGTAAAGGTGTTTGATTTGTGTTATCTTTTGGCTCTCATGATATTGTAATAATAGTTTCTTCAAGGTTGTTATTTAGTTTAAGGTGAGCTTTATTTGCATGCTGATAAAACCTAGAAGGTAGGGATGAATGGTGGCAGTAAAATAGGATAATAAAAGTGCCATCAATTAGCTGCTCAGGTGAGATGCAGGAAAGAAAAACAGGTGATTTTTAAAACCAGCTCAACTCACCACAAACAAAGCAACAACAAAAGTCACAGATGACCACATCATTTTTCATTTCAAGGCTGTGGTTTTCTGTGGTAGTGTGACATTTAGTATTGCAGAGGTTGAGGGCTGAGCCAAGACTCCTTCACTTTACAGTTTCTAATATTTATAAAGCCCTTTAGAGGAGGTTGGGGGCGTCACAGTGATGTAGAGCTCTGGGTCGTATATTTCAGCAAATGGAGACACGTCAGGTCGAAGTGGCTCTTTTCTTCTGAACCTCTGGCGTGTTTTATTCTCCCTAGGATTCATCAGTTTCCACACCGCGTACCTCTGAATCAGCGTGTTCCAGTCATAGTCAGTGGAAATGAAAGATGAGGTTTAAATTTAGATGTGGTTATGGCGGAGAAGATGAGTTTGTTCTGCAGGTGAGATGATGAAGAGAAAGTGATGATTAAACTAGTGAGGTAGTGCCAGAGGTGAGGACTTAAGTCGAGAATCAGGTGACTTGAGAGCAAAAGTGTAAGGAAGAAGTTAAACAGTGTGTTTATCTGCTCTAACATAAGCTGCAAACTTTAGCATGCATGGCTAACCAGCTTACTACCTACAGTTGTAACAATGTGTAACTTTAAAGGAGCACATCATTAATTAATTACATTAATTTGTGGAGTTAAAGGTCACATTAGAACAGTAAATAGCATATTAACTGTGTAGTATTTCCCCCACTATGTGGAAGCTGCTCCTGGATGCTATCAGAGTTTAGGCTAACATTAACTTTCCTTTCCTCTGTAGGCTAAGCTTAGTAGCCAAACCGGTTTATGTTGGAATGAAAATGACTTATAATACAATGGCTAATTAGCACTACATGGCAATACAAGAACAAGGCTGTTTCTATACAGTATGTCCATGTCTTCTGCATGATCATCAACTGGTGAGAATGCTGACTTTTTACTTGGGACATGTTGGCTTTAGCCTCAGTCTTTAGCATGATACCCCTGTATTGAGTTTAGCCATCAAGTGCATATTTAACACCCCGTTCACAACGCTTTAAAGCAAGTCAGCTTGAAACATAAAAAGTAAGTCTGCTGGATACAGTTAGCTATGGCTAACAAAATCTGTTAGCGACAGTCAGTGGTGTAGTGGTCATTGATGAGGTGGGTGTACTACTAGGTAGAGATGGGTTGGTTACAGAGGAAGAAGTGGGTATACTCTCTTTATATATATATTCCAATGGCTTTTTGGCTGATAGGTGGGTGTACTCCATATGCCTAAGTATACCATCCACTACACCACTGGCGACAGTTGTCATTTCAATCGATAAACTCAGCGGTTGCTGGCTGTAAATTTACTATTCTTGTTCATGAACTTATTAAACTTTTATGTAAGGTGCATAATGAGTTTAGGACTTGAAACACAAAGACTTGTGACTTGCAAATCAATACATTTGTCCGACCTTTTAGTTGATCGACCTTTGCGTAATCGTTTAAGTAATTTATCCAGCAAAAATGCCAAACATTCTCTGGTCCACCTCCTCAATTGTGAGGGATTTGCTGCTTTTCTGGATTTTTATATACCTGTAAATTGAATATATACTGGGTTTTGGACTGTTTGTTGAACCAGGCTATTTCAAGAAACCACCTAGGGCTCTGGGAAATTGTGAAGGGAATACATTTCCCCCTATTTTCTGATATTTTATAAACTAAACTAAACGATTAATCGATGATGAAAGTAATTGTTAGTTACAGCCCTACATAAAACACCAGATCAGTATTCTGGATTCTCCTACTCTACCTTTTTGTTGTAAGAGAGAAAAATGACCAATGTTATGAGCATAAGACACAGTTTATCTTCACAAATTTGCAATGAGAGCAGCAAAACAACCACAAGAATGCTTCATTGTCCCGGCATGTCTAATCTTTTTTCAGCCATTTCTTCAGTAAATGGAGGCAGAGCAGCTGCCATTGAATGGGTGGCATGGGAGGATGCAGTGGCCGTGATGTATTTGCATGTTGAGCTATCGGTGTAGAGCAGATTCCCGGAAAGTGGGCGTTGGGTGAATTCCCCTGCAGGGTCTGTCAGGAGGAAGCTACAGTAACACATGCCAAATCAACACACTGTGGACTAAAACTAGCAAGCAACCCACGATATAACCAAAAAAAATGTAATTTGCGATGCTTTTGCTGATTATACTTGTTGTACACAATATTTCCTTCATAATCAAGTTTCTTCCCAAGAGAGTGATTTAAAGTTTCAGCTCTTTTTTCTGCAGATCAGGGATTCTTGGTTGAGTGGTTCTTGCAGCGCTGATATAGATGTTGGATTTGGTCTTTTATAACCACTCCTTTTTATGCCATTTCTATCTCAGTTTCACATCCCGTTGTGTTGTTTATCTGAAGGAAGCAAAGCTCTGATGTTGTTTCAGACAAGCGAGAGTTATCGAGGCAGGCCTGAGAACTGAACCTCCATCTGCTGAGTGAGGCTGAGGGACTGTGTGTGTTTCTGTCTATGTGTGTGTGATGTATATCCAGAAAAATCCCCTGTTAAGAGCAGATATGCTTTCAGTAGCTACTGCCGAGAGAGTATAAGGTCTAATGGACAGTAGAAGTTACATAACAGAGTGACTGGACAGTCCTAGATCATGTAAATGTACCTCAGCTTGTTGAAAACAAGGAGGTTTATCAGATTAACTTAAGTAAAAAAACATTCTATAGGTAGCAGGATATATAGCTGCCTGCATTTTACTCATATATATATATATACTCCTGAGTCATGTAGAGGTCGTGTAGTTGCATCACAAATCTCCCTTCAGCCTGTCTGGCTTCATCATGCCTAGAAGAAGACTCATGGAAATGACTGCTGTGGTAGCTAGGTCATTAGCCAGCATGCTAATGTAAGCAAAGCAGCCAATGCTAAGGGACGCTAAGCTACCACTAGCTTCTTAAGGATTTAGCAGTTGTGTAAATGTCAGGAGCATACATTTATTTATTTTTACCACACTCACCTTTTAAGCTTTAATGTTTACTTTAAATTAAAAAATCAATCATTATGTCAAAAACCCAAATTTCTCAGTGTCATAAAAGGAAAGTGGCTTGTTGTATTCATCTTCATTTAATGTCAAAACAAATGAGAAGCTTTAATGGCTTTTTCAAATGAAACCCCTTGACCACACGCAGGTGAACTCCATTTAATTAATGATGTGGCTAGTAAAATGTATTGACTGTACCAGTTCTGATTTAGGTGTGTCATATTGCAGGGAGTGAACAAGTATTTTGTATTTTATATTGGTAGTTGAAATACAAAATAATTAATCTCTCTGTCTATACTTAAAAAGGGAGGAAAACAAGCATTAGAGGGCAAACAAAAATTATTTATTATTTTCAGAATAACATTGTTTCTTTCTGTTTTCACACAACTACACGACCTGGCAGGGAACTGCACCTAAAAACTTAATCAAAACACTATTGGCTGTTAATTAACTGTCTTTAACCTTCAAAATGCAGTCTTATAAGCTTAATTTGACCTAAAATGATGGTATAACAGACCAGTTTCTCTCTCTAGAGTTCATCCTTTCTTATCTTTTACTTTGAAATTCAGGATTCTGAAGCTTTAATTATTTTAATTCGCTACATGGCTCTAATTAACTGAAAAATTTGATATTTGAACCTCTGCTGTTTTTAGCTGTTTTTTGTTAGTAAATAGACTAATTAATCTTGATATAATGGAGAAAATATGGACATTTGATGGATAAAATGATGTGGTTTGGTTTGTAGTGAAACTCAGTGAGTTAGATATTTTATTAATGCGTTTATAAAATGTCTGCTTGGTTGCTGTAGCTCAAATCCTCTGAACGCCTTTTTAGGCTGATCTCACTTTAAAGACTTTTAATGAAGAGGTTTAGCACTGGTTGTTGTACATTAATCTTCTAAAGGCATTACACTGTAGTTAAAAGAGTAAAGTCCGCTCAAATAGAGAAACAGCCACAGTGCATGTAGTCTCACATAGCTCGACAATTTTGCTACTTTGCAGACAGAAACATCTGGACACAAAGTTAACTGGAATCGGCCTTTTGTAATGCAGAAATTGGCCTTGAACTTCACAAAAGATGGTCTTGTATAATAACAGCACAGTCCAATAGAAGGAAAGTTGAATGCTGTATTATTTGTTGTAACATTTATAAGCAAACAGACAGCAGCGGCCTTGTTATCTGGATGTAGCTGCAGCTCTTACTTCTGTTTGTGGTCATCTACTTCTACTCGTTGACTCATTTTAATGTTGTTTAATACTTAAAACAACGTCCACCTAATAATGTTTTTCACAGGTGATCAGTCAGGTATTTTGGAGGAGGATATGCAGGTATTTAATTTTCATCATGTGTTGTTTTTTGTGACTACAATTTATTTTTGCATTTCTCTTATTTGTCCTGCGATCAGGAGAAATAATAGTGTCATCCTGTTGAGTTGACAAAATAATTATCCTGTGATCACATTATGTTAAGATCACAAACTTTACTTAAATACTTTGATTATCTTGTTGACATAACTATATGGTGATCTCAAGAAAACCAGTGTGTGTTATGAAGAGCAAGAATGAAGTTAGTCATCACAAACTGTTCAACTGTAATCAACTACTACTGTACATATTTTGCTTAAAACGACATAAAACCTTGGTCTGTTGGTGTTTAAGAGCTGCACAACTGACTACTAAAACATTTTTATTTGTACAAGTGCATTTCTTTCTCGCTGACACGTCCTCTCAGTCTGCTGAGGATTGGTAGCCTTTGTTTCTTTTTTTTTGTTGTTGATACAACTTTGACTTACTTTTCACACAAAAAAGAACAATTTCCTTGGTTTTCTATCACTGTGGAGCTGAGGAACTGTGGTTTGAAGATACAATGCTCGGCTGTGTGAAAGTATTGGGAGGGAAGTTGGTGGTGAGGTTAGAGCTCATCGCATCCAGATGTGGAATGTGGTCTGGGTCTCGCAGCCCGTCTGCTTCTTCTGCTGAAGAGGCAGGAATCCAGGCCACATTACCAGCATTACCCACAGCGCTCCTGGACAGTTTGTTGGTTTACATGATTGATAGTAATGGGAAGTGTCCACTTGATTATTCAAATGAAGTAGCACCACTCACCTACCTTGCATTCTCTATAAGTGGCTTGACACACTAAGCTGATAATCTGCCACTGTTGGGTACTGACATTGAGCGCCTTCAGATGACCGTGGATTGTAGTCTTTGCAGTGCGCTCGACACTGTTGACTCTAGTGGGACCTTGCTGGTGACTGTTTTGCTGAATCAGCATGACAGCTCTCTGAATGGCTATTGTTTGTGAGTCCCTATTTCTTGGGACAAAACTGACCCAAGGCGGTGGACATAGTCACTGTGACGTCACCCATTTGTGGACTGACATTTTTAAAGCCTCCAGTTCGGCATTTTGGCCATCACCATCTTGTTTTTTTTGCAACCAGAAGTGCTAAGTACAACCAAACGCTGATTAAGACATTTTTAGTCCACCAAAAAGGTTATAATTAACTTTCATGAACTGAAAACACACAGTGAAAGGGTTAAACGGACAACTCCTACACCGGACAACGCCGTGGTAGCGACCTTTCAATCACAAGGTAGCCATGCTCTGAAGCATACTCTGCTTTATGGTCTATTTGACTCTAAATGAACATCATGCTTTATTGAAGAAGACTTGAAACTAGTGATTGAGACCATAAACTCATGTTTACAATGTTTACTGAGGTAATAAATTAAGTGAGAAGTAGGCTCGTTTCCTCATAGACTTCTATACAATCAGACTTCTTTTTGCAACCAGAGGAGTCTGTCGGTCGGTACTTCTGTAGGTCCAGACTGAAGACTAATTGATGGATTCCCATTGAATTTGGTACACATATCCACGGTTTGTTTTGCTTCTAAATGTGACATATGCGTCAGAGCGGTGGAGACATTTTCTTCATTTGCTTGTGTTTTCTTAAAGAGGGCCTATTATGCTTTTGCGTTTTTCCCCTTTCCTTTAGTGCGTTATATTGTTTTTTTGTGCATGTAAAATGTCTGCAAAGTTATAAAGCCCAAAGTCCACGCTAAAGACAGTAACACTGCTCCTGAACTGCCTGAAACGCCTTGCTTGAAGTCGTGCATTTTCTTCCGTAACGCGCTGATGTCACCAAGTAACACATTTGCATAATACCTGCCCAGCAGGCCTCAAACAGAGTGAAAAGAGGTGCTGCAGCACAGCCGGTATAAGAAAAATAAAGCGTTTTTTTGAACATTGAAGCATGTAAACATGTTCTAGTATAAACCCAAAATACAAGTATGTGCCTGAAATTAGCATAATAGGTCCTCTTTAACTTGCATCAGGCTATTGCAGCCTTTGTAGAGGCCCTTGAGCCTCACAACAAACCCCTCTGACTCCTCTGGGAGTAAAAAAGAAGGGTCTCGGAGCGATATAACCTTAAATACCAACATGTTTGGTGAGTAAAGTGCGCTGCTAAATCCCATAGCTGACACAGATCCTGCGCCCTTGGCACCAGTTTTATTTCAGAGAGTCTCTTCTGTGTGTCTGTGATACCACCCAGGCTCCCAGAGCCCCACAGAGACTGAGTACTTGCTGGATAAAATAGGTTGATAGCCTACTTGTCTTGTAATTTCAGCCCCGTCCTGCCTTGAAGGGTGGTTTCTAGGGATCGACTGGTTCCACACAGAAGACTTTGTAAGCCGAAACCTAGAATAAGACGGCAGCTTAGAGAGAAAATGTTCCTATCTAGTCCTCAGTGGATGAGGGAGGTGGGTGGGTTAGATGAGGAGATGGTGTCATACAGGGATGGGGTGGAGTGTTGTGATTTCCTGTTTTGGAAGATGGGGAAGCAGATATGCAGTCATGCTCTGCAGCTCTGGAATGAGACTGTTTATGAAAAATGACATCTGTGTAAACCCCCACAAATTCCAAAAAAAACAGGCAGAACATTTGGTTATGAATATTGTTGTGACAATGGGATGTTCATGTGCTTTTCAGTGGATGTTCATAACCAGAAGTGCTGTCCAATACCAGCACAGTGGCCTTGTTGAACTATACTGTGTGGGTTGATGCTTTGGGGAAACTGGGTCCTCTTCCGTAACAGACTGTTCTCAGCCTGACTACGTGGGCTTCTGCTGTTTTCTGCCTGTGCTGCAGTTTCTGAATTTAGGCCTCATGTTACTTACGTTTACATTTGTTGATGTCAGGCTTTCTCATGAGTCACATGACCCATGAGCGCAGGTGCACATACGTAAATAGGCCTCTAACTTTTTTGCATCGTCTTTAAAAAACAAAAGACGGTTTGTGTGTCGAGAAGATATCTTTTGAAATGTTCTTAGTCAGCAGAAGCTTTTTATGTGAACAGTTTTAATGTAAGTCAGTCTGCCTAACGCCGGGTACACACTACACGAGAATCAAGGCGATTTTGGGCTTGATTCCCCCTTCCGACAATCTAAAGCAAAGCCCTGATATTTCTGTGGTGTGAGGTATGTTAAGAGTGTTTTTTACATCCCCCGATCGGCTCGCAAATATTAAACACGTTCAATATTTACGATCAGATATCCAGTTGTGTGTGGGGGACCCCGAGGACAGCTGAAGACGCAGTCATGTGGGAAAGAATGACATCCAATTGAGAACCAAGCTGACTGAAGCGGAAGGACAACCACCGCCGTCACGGTGTCCGTGGCTAATGCATGAGCTAGTGCAAAACGTAAAGTATAAAGTAGTAGTAAGATGGAGCTCAGAAACGGAGGACCAACTTGTTGATTTGTGGAAACAACACAAATGTTTATTTAACGTGTCTCCATGACTTTATCCGTTATTTTTCTTTGCGAATTTTCAGTACAAAGTAGTGCAAAAACTAACATCGCTAGTTTTTCCGTTTGTTTACACTAAAGTTGCGTTTGATCGCGAGAGATTTTGTGAGATTTCTGGGTTTTTTTTAGTCGGGATTCTTGTTGTTCATGAATGAATCTGTTAGTGTGTAGGTGTGCTGTTTGGGCCAAATCATTGCTCTCCACACACTATCGGAACAAAACTGTTAAATTTAACATAACATGTCGTTATGTGTGGGCTCTCACACATTTCAACATCTGTTAAGATTTGGAAAATCTTTTAGTGTGGGACAGCCAATTCAAATAAATACCAAAATCTACTAACACAAAATGTACATAAATCACAAAATTGCAAGTTTCTGCTCCATGATGTTCTCAAAAAACAAAAAGTAGAGCCTAGGAGAGAGACTTCCTTCATGAGTAGTGTCCTAAATAACAATCCGTGCCTGGTCGATGGTATGATGACAGTAGTAGTAGCTGTAGGTCTGCAAAAGAAAACCCTTCACATAGCTCCGAGGTTCTGTGTTTGGAATTTGAGCCCCACCTTGGCTGCAGGGAATTGGCTGCCGAATCAGGAGGAGGACTGATACTATTGTTGGAGCATCGATGTGTAACTGGAGTCCACCTAACAGGCGTGTGACGTAGAAGCACTGGTTTACTATTTTGGAGACTTCAGCGAGAGCCTGTTCAAAAATCTTTGTGTCTCCGAACATAAAATAGAAGACACGACAGGCTCAGAGTTTACTTTGTTTACATGTAGATTGATAATCCGGTAACAGGATTTGATTTAATGAAATGCTGCAAAGTAAATATCTGGATTAGAATAAATCACCCTCTGTTAAATTGATTTTTATGCAAAATCCACAGCTTATGTAATGTACTAGCTCACGGGAGTGTCACTTGCTCCGCAGTAGTCTGAATGATGAGTGGATTAGTTAAAACAACATTTCTCATGTGTGCTCATGCGGTACATTTCCATTGTTGTCTATTTATGTGAGATGTAATGTTTGTTGTTCCTGTGGAGCTTTAAAAAGCATCAGCATTCCTCTCCTCTCTCTCTCTCTCTCTCTCTCTCTCTCTCTCTCTCTCTCTCTCTCTCTCTCTCTCTCTCTCTTCTGTGCTCAGGGCTACACCTACTGTACTTGTTATTTGTGGTTCTCAGAGTGTTTTGTTCTGGAAGGAGTTTGTCTGCTAATTGTTTTCACTGGCATTCATCTTGGGTGTTACCGTGTTTTCAGGGCTGAACTTGAGGTCTGTGGCAGGATGATGAGGATTACATAACAGCCTGTGCTGTGACTTATAGGTTTTGTGTGTGTGTGTGTGTGTGTGTGTGTGTGTGTGTGTTTTGTCCTGCAGTCTACAATTACACCAATGTTTTTCCTAGAGAAAGGAACGTTCCTCTCTTTTCCTGTGTAATCAAACAGCAACTGTACATGTTGGAACCGAGCAGGACTGGAAGGGCACTGGGTCTAGATGACTGTAAGGCTAATGGCCTTTTGTTAAATATCAGGAGGTCAGTCCTGTTCTGACCAGTGAATGGATCATTTTCTCAGACCACAGTTACTGAACAATATTTTGTATTTTAGTGTTTTTTTTGTTATATTTCTTGCTGTGTTTTTGTGTCGCTAGAAGCCTGGCTGCATTGGAGGTACGACAAGTAGCATTTGTTTATCAGTCGATAGAGGACAGGTACAGATATTCATTACCCCCCCATGAATCTTGATGACATTGGTCCTAATAATTCAATACTATTTTATTTGCAGGATAATAACTAAACTGGAATTCCACTCAGCCTCACGTGTAGTTTGAGATTGATGCTTAGTTTAGCATGCTGACATTATGCTATTGGCAATATGCGAACATCACAAGTTAGCATGTTATCATAATACATAAGTTCAGTATTATTTGATATTTTAATAATATGATCCTATCATGGTATTGTTCAGATTCTGAGCGAGCTGTAGGTCTAAAATTAGCAAAACAAGTATTTAAACGAAGATTCTCCTTTGGCGGCCCCTATGGTGATAAGTGGTGATAGCAGGTGTGTTTTTGAATCTCACTTCCTAGAGATCCAAACAGTGTTGCCTCTGTGATGTCAGTCAGTTGACTGTTGCTTTTGCAGTTTCCTCGTCTGTTAATCATCGCTCTTTTCTTTGTTTGTTCGGCCATATTAACCATTTACTCGCTACACTAGCAGAGATCAGAAAAAAACAGTAGTACAGAGTTGAAGTCTGTTGCGTTAGCTCCGCCAACAGTCTCTGGCAGACCAACCACTGTTGGGTGATGGAAAACATAACTGTGTGCTGCTTGTGGCTCAATATAGGCTCAATCACCATTGTGTTTCCTCATTCAGCGATAGATAATGACTCATCAGACGTTTATTTAAATGAAAATCTAAGTTTTTATCTGACACGTAATGTTATAGTTTGGTCTCATGTGCATCTCATACTCTCAACATCAGTTTATTATTTATAAAACATTTGCCATATCATCATAAATCTGTATCAATATGATGATAATGATTCTACATCACCAAGCCCTACTCTCCTACTAAACTATACATACTAGCATGCTAACAATGCTAACTGTGATCGACATAACAACCTATTGTTGGCATGGTAACATGCTACAATGCTCAATGTGAACAGTTGTTAACAGGAATGTTAGGCACAGTATTTGCGGGGTCTTTTAGCTGAATCCTCTCCCAGTGAATATTTGGGTAGTAATCATTTTTGCTCACAGATCTGTAAACCAATGTAAACGGATTTCATTAGTTTTTTAGTTGGTGCATGATTGTCCAAATGCTGTTTTCACAAACTTTTACACTCTGATAATAAACCTGAGGAGGATAAATGAAAAACTTGCATGGAATTGATAGAAAATAATGGCATCTTTAAAACACAATATTCATTCACAGCATCAGTTTTTAAAATCACATGTTTGGTTGAGCCAATAGATCAGCACCAGTCTAACTGGCCGCTGAGTTCAGAGAACATCTACAACCTTTATTTAGAAGTGTTTGGGTAGTGCCCCGTGTTCATTTTCTGCCTTGCTGAGTTTCTGCAGAGTCATACTGAAGGTTCACAGAAAAAAAAGGAGGAAATCTTGTGGAGGGAAATAAAAAGCTCTCTGGTTCTAAGATAGCTGTGCAGTTGATGTGTGAGGTTCCTCTCTCAGATCCTACACACATCAGTGTTGCTTTGGTCTCGTTTTCTTTCATGTAGCAGCTTTCATGTCTCGTCTTTCAGGTTTAAACCTCCGTTTTTGTGACTTTACTTCAGTTTCCATAGCATGACATTTAGATTTTCTTGTTGACTCAACAGACCGGGACATTTTAGTTATTCATGAAGCTGAATTTAGGTTACTGAACCTCCTCTGACTCCTCCGACATCCTGTTTTATATTTGTGCATTAAGAATTTCACAACCACCTAAAGTTATTACAAAGTTAGCTACATTTATTATTGTTAAAGACAGTTTAATGTCATTTAAACTCTATTTTCAGCAACAATTTGGTAAAGATGTCTGCATTTGCACATCATAGTGTGTAGCATTGTAGCTGGTCTTCTGTGTCTTCTTGGAGCCCAGATATACTGTTTAACCTACATGCATCAGAAAAGTATTGTGAAATTTGGGCAGGTATGTCTCACTCACAACCTCACACTGCTTATTTATGAACAACAGAGAAAAGCACTGTGGTCAAGGTGTGAAGTGAAAATAGCCCATCAGCACAGGAAGTAAGAAAATAAAAGCCGGTCTTGGTTTCAGGTCCGGTTTTCAGTCTTCCACCTTGTGTGCTGATAACTTCCCGTTGGCTGAAAGAAACACATGTTAACCAGGGGAATTTTTCTCACTCATATTATTTTTTTTTAAACCGGTCACAACTGAGCAGATGAAACTTTCCCATGAGTCACGGTGTGGTGACCTTGTTGGCGCTGTTACGCCCACCGGTGCACAGCGTTTCTAAGAACTGCTCCTCTGTGCCCGTCCAGTAAAGGAGTTTACAGTTGGGGGCAATTTGTTTTTCAGTCTTATTTATGTAGGACACTCGGTTAAATCCGAAACAAGCATTGTTTTACTTCATTGTTCTTGCTAACCCGGTCTGGTGACAAAAACAAGAGGCCTCCCCCAAGGTATTGTGGGATGTCTGGCCACCGTTGTGGTATTAGTTTGACACAGACACACTTGTACCCTGTGTGAGGACAGATTAGCCTCATTCATCATAACAATACTGCCATTCACATTATTTCATGACCTCACTCAATGCTGAGCTGAGGACTCAGAGAAGTGTTTTGTCAGTTAGTTCTTAAATTGTAAAAAACAAATATGTGTACATTTGTATTTTAATACTTTTACACACTTTTTTTATTATTATGTAACCATTATTACACTGAAGAATTGAATATGTTAGTCCATTTTGTTACTATAGAGTTGTGAAGTGGGACAGACCCACTGTTTTACCCATTGTGTACTCCCATTTAAAATGTTTCTTATAATGATATCCTCAATGTTACTTAGCGTAGAAACACAGGACTGTAATGTAAAGATCCTGGAGGTTTATTTTATGGTCAACTTTTTCTAAACTTTGCTCCTGAGAAATCATGTTTTGTTCATCATTTGGCAGGAAAGTATAAATACTACAGTATCCAAGAACCTTGGCTGCTGTTGCCATGGAGAAGAAGCCACTCAGAGAGGCGTTAATCAGAGCGGTGATGCTTTGTTGTTGCAGTTGGGAACAAAACACAGCGCCATAGTTGCAGAATTCATCCAAAATCCATCCATTTAAGCTGCAGATTGTGTTTTCGGTTTTTCTCAACACTGTAAACTTTAGCTTTCTCTTGCCGTTAGCACCGCATGGAACTGAATTTTAAGCTCTGTGATTGGATGTTTCTTGCTGAAATGCACCTTGGGAGTCTATTTTTCTGTAATGTCAGACTTGTACCTTCGACTTTCTATCAAAGAACCAGATATTTTCTTACGCAGTTGTTAGCCAGGAGAGTTTCATGCCGATCCAAGCCGTAGAAAGTGCTCCGACTGTGAGTCACCTCGCACCGTCTGTCTATTGGAAAACTGTCTATAGGACTTTTACTTCCAAAACCAGGGGCACCCAAAAATATCTCCTCCCACTCCACAACTCTATCCAGGGCAAGGAACCTGCATAGAAACCCAATTCAGATATTAAAAGAAAGATACCAGAGCAACTATTTTCATTAGTGATACATTTTTTCATTGTTTTTGATTAATTCATTAATCTCTTGAGCTATAAAATATCAGACAAGTATCAACAAGTGCAAATTTGCAATAGCTGTACGTGCATACATCCATGCATTGCAAAATCTTGCAAAAACTCTCGCGAGACTTGCTGCCTGATGACCTATGCTCACATTAATTATTTGAGGTCAATGCCTGACCTTAAGTATTTGAGGTCAATGCCTGACCTTAAGTATTTGAGGTTAATGCCTAGGTGGTGGCTTAAAATTGTATGATCTGACCAACAGTTCAAAACTCAAAGACGTTAAAGTTATAATGATATTAAAGAGAGAAAAACAGCTAATACATCATTTCAGAAGCTGTAACCGACAGCTGTTTGTCTTGATAAATGACTTCAACAATGAATTGATTTTCTGTCCACCAATTAATTGATTAAATGACTAATTGTGTCACTGCGAAAGTGAGTGTTTTCTGTTAATCTCATGTAAATGGATTGTTCTGTGTTGCAGGTGGTACAAGCTCAACTCTAAGACGGGGAAGAAGGAGAAGGAACGAGGAGACATTCAAATCACCGTCCAATTCACCCGAAACAACCTGACGGCCAGCATGTACGACCTCGTCATGAAGGACAAGGGCGCCTCCACTTTCGGCAAGCTGAAAGAGCGCATAAAGGGGAAGAAGAGATCCAGCGAGGAGGACTTGGCGTCGGCCGTCCTGCCGAGCGGTTACGGGTCCCTTCACCGGATTCGGCAGCGGCTGCCGAGCGACGGAGGCGGGGAGGAGGATTACGAGGACGACGAGGGGGGCGAGGCCCGGCGGAGCAAGATGAGGACCTTCTTCCTGAGAGGGAAGCTGAGGAAGTCATCGGACACTCGTTCCAGCACATCACTCGGCTCGGAGAGCAGCGAGTCGTCATCACGGGGCGGGAGCCTGAGCCCCACGGCCGGCATCAGCGTGGTCGTCTCTGACCTCTCCAACTCACCCAGTAACAGCAGCAACCTGACGGTCGATAACAGCCCAGGTGAGAACGACTAGTAGAGACCCCACGTTATCACTTAATGAAGAATATTTGACTATTATACCCACTGCCAGTTCATAGTCATCCGTCCTTTTCTTCAGTTGATGCTCGCAGGTTCGTGTTTCCCTCTTGTGGGACAACTCTGCAATTTTTAACAACAAAAACAACCATTGTTTGGATTAATCAACTAAAATATCAGATAATCGTGAAAAAGCCACTCCATATGGAGCCAACTAATCCTTTGAATTAGGAGCCCAGATATAAAGTTTAACTTGCAGTTTTTTAATTAATCAAGTCTATTAAATCATCTAAAATGTAAAATAATAGTGAAAAATGCCCATCGTGACTTTTTACAGTCTAATGTGACATCTTAAAGGTCTTGTTTAGTTTGACCAATAGTCTAAAACCCAAAGATATTCAGGTTATGATGATATATGATGAAGAAAAGCAGCAAATTGTCTCTTATGAGAGCCTGGAACCAGACAATGTTTGGCATTTATTTCACTATTTTTGTTTGAAAAATGAATAAATGATAAATCCATTATCAAAAAAATTGCGGGCTAATTGACTAATCTTTTCAGCTCTAAACTAATCTACTACTAACACTATACATTTCTATTGCAGAACTTGCCAGATAGTACGAGTAATTTATGTCAAATTTATGTCAAATATTTCAAAATAAACCACTTCCTAAAAACGATTTCCTACCGGTTGTGTCAGTGTTTGATAACGGAGAAAGCAGTTTGAGAGGTTTTGTTTTTGTTCTCCTTTATGAAGTTGCTAGTCACTTGTGTTTGAATCTAAAACGGAAGCTCTGCTATTGAGAAAATGGATGGATGACTGTGAAATGGACAGGTTTTAACTTGTACGTGCTACGGGAGTGGTGATTATAAAACAGGAAGATGCAACAAGTACTGCAACAATTGTGCTTTTGGCAAGGAGAAACTGATTTCGCACTGAATAGTTAAACATTTTGGGAGTTTTTGGTTTGCTGAGAGTTAGATGAGAAGATTAATAACATTTTCCCATCTGTCCACAAAATATGAAGCTACAGCCAGCAGCCGGTTAGCTTAGCGTAGCAGAAAGACTGGAAACGGGAAATTTTATAATGAAATTCTAGAGATCTTAAGCCGGGCATACACTGCACAATTTTAGAAATGTTGTTGTCTAACTCCTACTCCTACTGTACAAGTAGATCTTTCTGCGAAGCGAAGCCAAAGCTCACGATTTATGTGCTCACACTGTATGGTCCAATCGTCAGCAACGACCTGAGTGCTCACACTGTACATCTAAAATAGAAAAAAACATGGCCCATTGGCCCCTGTGGGCCGTTCTGGCTGTTGACAGTTGTCAATAAATATTTGTTTGAAGCCTCTGAGGCAGGTAAGGTTAGTTTGCTAGCAGAGGTCTGGAGGATTGCACTAAAATGAGTCGTGCGGCTCAAAATTCGGGCCACAAATGGGCTAAAATCGTGCAGTATATGCCCAGCTTTAGACACTTCAAAACATATTTTATTTTCTCAAAATGATTAAATGATTAAATTAGTGTATTAGTGTGACATTTTCAGCTTTCACCACATGGTTTTGAATATTTAAGTAAATATAATGACATATTAATGGGGAGAAAATGCTGTGATTGTCCATTCACCTCTAACACCACAGTGTTGCTATAATCAGCTAACATGCTGAAATGTTGTTATGAAACAAACTGATAATGTGCCTTGGAATAATTAATTAACTTCAAGTGAAAATCCCTCCTGTGACGCTGCTGTATTTTGTATGGACTTTATGGAGGCTGGTGTTCCCCTGAGGGCCATCTACATCATTAAATCACCTGATTGGAGAGATGTAGCCCTGTGAAGCTCAGAGCAACAGGTCTCATTATACTAGAAACCAATCACTCTTAACCTACAGTATGTCTGCTAGTGATGCTAATCCGTCCTGCTGTGAAAAATATTGTCAGTCTAAGCCATTACAAGGCTTTATCACCCAATTAAGCTGCCTAGTGCTACAAGTGTAAGTTAGTAAGGTCATTGATTATCTGCATCCTTTTTTCTCTCTCTCTCCTCTCCACTTCTTTTCGTTCAACTTGTTTTTTGCAGAGCACACAGCAAACACGTCGCCCAAGTCGTCCTCCCTCATATGTGAGTTTGGTGATGAGCCCGGTGAGATCACCATCGCAGTGCCTCAGATCACTGTGTGCGTTAACGGAAGCCATGCTTACAACGTCCAGCCCCTGGACCCAGGCTCAGGAAAACCGGCGGATTCTTTAGGCCTGGCACCGTTGCAGAAGTCTTTGCCTCTCTCCGTGTCTCTGCAGAACCTCAGACCTTCCATGAACCTCCCCAAAAGCCCCGTCGGAGATGGGCGCCGCTGGTCTTTTGACAAGCCCGGCGAGGAGGAGAAGGCAGCCATAGCGGCGGCGCTGGAGCAAAGCGGCCCCATGCTGGGTGACGAGGAGGAGCAGTTGGGACGGGCTGCCTCCTCCTCCTCCTCCACCACCACGGCGGAGTCGGAAAGCCAGGGGAAAAAGCAGAGGAGGAACTTGTTCTCCTCTGGGAGGAGTGAGTCCGCGGGGAAGGGGCAGAGTCAGTCCAAGGATGAGTCTGAACAGGCCCTCGCCGCCACTGAGGACAAACACAAGGGATGGTTTGGATCAAAGGACTCGCACAGCAAACCCAGGTGAGATACACACTGTGATCACAGAGATGACTAATCACACACTGACAGGCTTCTGTGTTACAGCATCAAACAGATGATGAATTATCATTTCAGTATGAATATGGATTGAATCAAGAAGGTCAAAAACTGCTCAGGAGTTTGTAGCTGTACTGTTTAGATCTCCCTGCATCATCAGTCAGTGTCTTATTGTAGGTGGCTCTTATACTTTGGTTTTACTTGGCAGAATTAGAGGCATGAAAGAATCAATCAATCAAGAACTTTATTGTCATTATGCAAGCATAACAAAATTGCAGTTGCGTCAACTTCAAATGGTGCATTGTATTAAAAGACTTCACACATTGAGAAGAATAAATAAGGCACAAATGAGACAAAATATTAGTCATAAATATCAGTGATAAAAAGTTCAGAGTCAAATCAGTGCAGAGTCAAAATGAAAACACTTGTCGACAGTAATAAATCAAAGTCCGCTCTTCCCTGCATAGAAGTGTCAGCGCTTTAGACGAAAAAGATAAATTTGATCCTTTAGCACCTTAGTTTTTATATCTATATATACTCCGCTTTAATTTGTGCACTGTGAAATTGACCCAGACTACATAGATAACCAACCAAAAGTATTAATTTCACTCTGATTCGGACTAACCAAACAAACTATAGCTTGTGAAAGCGCCCTAAGAGTGAGTTACGTGCTGAAACTCGTCTTGACAAACAACAGTTTTTATCCATCCACCCAGCACTTCTGTGCAGCATCTCCAGCTATAGCGCAGGTTGCCAGATATGGCCGGTGAGCACAGGTTTTCATGTAGGTCTCTGCACAGGCACAAAAGTACCACCAAACCTGGCATCCTCACTGTGACGACAAGAATCCAGGAAGTCCCTGCGCCCAACTGTTGCTCCCTAAGAAATAATTAAAGCACCTAATTCCCCCTTTAGTGCTAATTGATGCTTTAACCATTGTAATGATTCAGCAGTTGGTTGGTATATTATGGAACTTTGGACAGAGCCATGCTAGCCGTTTACCCCCGTTTCCAGTCTTCATGCTAAGCTAACGGCCTCCTGGCTCGAGCTGCTAAACACACAGACATTAGGGAGGTATCGATCTTCTCATTTGACTCTCAAAAGATGAACCTATTTCCTAAAATGTTGAGATATTCCTTCAAAGGGTATATCTGTATTCTGTATCAGAATCTATATTCAGAGAAGAAGCATTATGTTCAACAATCACATCAGAGTAGTTTGTTTTGCTTTTCACTTCCTGTGCACCAGCATGGCTGCTGGAAGTCGCCTCCAGCTCTGCACACATCCCTCCTCAGCGCCTGGTCTCAGTCTCTGGTTACAGCAGGTATCTGCAATGCAGATGGAGGAGGGGAGCTGCTCCGGTGAAATTAGCTCCATCAAGCTGTAGCCGTGTGCACGGTTCACTGATAATGTCAGTTTCATTGGAAAGATGATGATGTGAGCTGGAACAATATTTGTTCTCTTACAGATTTTGTGTAACTGTGTGTGTAGGTGTGTGTTATGTCAGTGCATTGGTAATGTGTGTGTGGGCAGGGAGAAGGGGAGGGAAGAAACCCCCCATCCAATTTTATTTCCACTTCTAACACAAGCACATTCTTTAGTGGGTAATTTATCTGGAGGGTGTCACCTGCTGTACTGTACTCCCTCTGGTGCTGCTCTCTGTTCTGTTGAGTGCATTGCTCCTACAGTTTGTATTGGAGTCTTATATCAAATTAATTTTTAATCGAGGTCTTAAAGAACCCTTAAACAGCTACTTGTAATTTTTATTTTCGTTGATTTACCCGACCAAGACCAAAAAACAACAACAGTATCGTAATGTTTCTATACGCTGAGCGTAAACAAAATATTGGACTGATAAGCGGCTGCTGATTGAAGCGAGGTCAGCTATTCTGGACCATAGTACACTCAATGCCTTTCTGCCAGCTCTGTAACTATACATTTTCACTACCTACACACCCACATGCTTTTATATCCTTGGGGAAAAGAGCCAAGTTGGCACCAGCAGCACTAAGTAATCATTACACCGGGCTGCATCAACTTTTCTTGCAAAATATTACATCACGGGCCAATGAGAACACACAAGAGGCACAGAGACGGATGTTTTGGATGTGGATCGATGCCAGTTTCTGTGTTCGTTTTGTTTAGTGTGATTGTTTTAAACAATTAACATGCAATGTTTGATTAATGTTTGCATAGCAGTTACTGATACAGCCACTATATTCACGGCTATGTATAACAGACCGCTGCTATGGACGTAGTTCTGATCGAGGACCATTTTTGTAAAAAAGAAATTCAAATTATTGATTTCTTCAGTAAATAGCTGTGTAATAAACGGCATAATGTGCAGCTAGCTGGTCATTGTTGTGCAATAAACCCCTTCAGGGCGATGCAGGACCTGAAGAGGCCCTGTCTGGATCTATTTCACAACAGTGACCGGCTCGATGTACATTATCCCTTACACACAGTCTATGAAAGAAAGCAACAAACCTGCCAGGCCCGAATTAAAATAGAGTTTAAAGGAATAAAAAGGACATTTTGAATAAATTGGGATAAACAGATGATTAAGATGTGAGTTGAGACAGAAACCCTCCTGCAGGCCTGTAGTGGAGCTGTGTGAACTACCCACACTAATCAAGAGGACTGTGTGCCCTTCCTTTCACAGCCTGGTGGTGTCACCTAAACTAGAGCCCATCACTGACCCCCACCCACCCAGTCACCACCCCCCGGGTCTCCCTGCCCCTCCGGTCTCTCCTCCTCTGCATCACTCTAACCCCTTCAGCCCCTCACAGACCACCCCACCTCCCTTATCCCCCTGCAACCCTTTCTTCTCTCTCCTCCATCACAACCCTTTCTATGACGACCCGCTAACCGCTCAGCCCCTAAAACCTTCGCTGCCTCCTCTGCCCTATCTCTCCAGCGCCCGGCCCCCCATAGCTCAACTCTTTCCACAGGCGAGTAACCCTACCCTGACTCATGACAAGCCAACCACAGAGGACTCCATCATAGGTACGGATGCAAAGAGCAAAGTGATGGCCAGAGCTGAGAAACGACCTCTTCCTCCGACTCCCATGGAAGAGGAGAACCCTTTAAGCGGGAAGTTGTCCAACCCTTTTATGTGTGCCGGGGAGCTGGACCCGGACTCAGAGTGGGACGAATCCTTTGAAGCGTTTGCAGCTGGCAGGCTGCAGTCTCCTGAGGATCTGACCACATACTGCAAAACACAGCAAAACAGTGAACATCCACTGGAACACTGCAGTGATAAAGGAGCATTACTACCCGTAACGGATCAAAACACAAATGTGAATCAACCTTGCACAGATTTTGTATTTGATGCACATAAACCCATCACTAACGCATATCATCTTGACACATTTGCACAATTCCTCGAGACAATCCCAGAGCATGCAAGCTTCGAGAGTGACAACATGACTTTAAATACTTCCACTAACTCACCAAAACTGGATGCTCGCTCTGAAACTAATCAAGCTACTAACACAAATGATTTAACCGACACTAATATGCATCAAGCCCCCCGTCACGCCTCGCCTGTAAAGCTCAACAGCAGCTCCCCAGATCCTGGTTCTTCAGGTCTCGGCAGTTCAGCAGAGGAGGATTTCCTCTCCTGTCTCTCTTCTTATTCAGATAAATTTTCCGCATCCTCCTCCGAGGAAGCCGAGGCACAGATCTTTGAAATCAACGTCCTCGGCTTTGAGAAATCCTCCGATTCATCTGTTGTAAAAAATGTAAAACACTCAGAATCGGAAGATGATGTTACTGACGGGTCCACCGATCTGTCTTTAGTCGATGTAGCTCAGCACACTGTTATTCAGCAGAGTAATGGTGATGAAAAGGCAGATTTAAACGGTTTAGAGGGGTCACAGCAGTGCCCAGTGCTGACACATCAGCAGCCTGTGATCGCTGCAAGAGAGACAGGAAGTGAAGGTGCAAATGCTCCGTTACCAAACTTTTCAAACACTGACTTGTTACCAGAACGATCCAACATCTCTTTACAGACTGGCACTGAAAATGAAGAGAAAGGCACAGGTGAATTCAACGAATCTGAAGAGGATTTTTCAAAAGTGTTAAATGATTCCTCTGTATTTGTACATAACACTACGGACGATGATAAACTCTGCTCCACACGCCCATCACTACGCATCATAACCTCCTCCCCTGATGTGAAGCAGAGTTCGTCGGACTCGCCCATTGAGAGCACTAGTTTAGGAGGGCAGAATGCGAGCGAGTGTTCTCCTATACCATTCGGGCTTTTTGGTGATCTCCTCAACACCTGCCGTATCACGAGCAGCCCCAACCGAGACTTTGACGACGCGCTGTTGCACTCTCGGGTGTCCGATCAGAGCGCCAGCAGCTTTTTCCAAAGCCTTTACGTGAGCGCCGACTCGCAGGATTACCAAACCTGCGAGTCTCACCCGTCCTCCAAATGCTCAGAGCCAAAAGAGACGCTGCACTCCGCGAACTCGACGCTGTGTGGCGAGCTGAGTGAGATCCAGACAACTGCTGATGAGGCTTTGGGTCAAGGCGTTTCAACCAATGCATGCAAGCCAAATAACAAAGACCAATCTGAAGGATCCGTCTGTGGAGCCGAGGACAAGACGGCAACTCTCGAGTCAAACTTCATGACAGGGTATAACTTCGATTTACTCCCGACGGACTCTTACATGAGCTCTGATCAAAAGGAGCTCACCGAAGGAGGCGTGGAAAGTCAGCACACCATCTTAGGTGACGTGCTCTCGAAATCCCCTCAGGCACAAATTGCTGCATTACACCGCTCCCAGTCTGAGGGCACTCTGATATCGGCCTTTGACGAACTCCTCCTGCCCTCCTTTGGGAGTGATCCCGGTGCGATACAGGAGTCCTCCTCCTCAGCCCAGCCCGGCCCCGACCTCCCCTCTCTGACCTCCTTTGCTCCCTCTCTAACTCCTCAAAGCAGTAGCTCCCCTCTAGCGCTCTGTTCCCTCCCTTCTCTTGCCAACGCTACGGCGAGGTCACCACACAGCACGCCACGAGCTGCAGCGCCAATGCTTCTGGACACGCAGCAGCAGCAGGCAGCCAATCAGCAGAACAGGTGAGGTTGCACACGCTCGGTGAAAAGGTGGAGGGAAAGCACTTTTTTTCCCACTTCCAGAAATCTCTATCCTGTCGTCTCTTCGGTCTTCCTCCGCCGCTCTGCTTCCGCCTGCTTTTCTTCTGTGCCGCCGAGTCTCGAGGGGATTCTCCTGTGTGGTGCGACCTTCTCTTTTTCATCACTTTGTGAAGACACACACACACACATATATCTCCTGGTGTTAACAGGACTCCTCTGCAGGTGTCTTGTGTGTGTCCTGGCTCTGTGGTAACGGGAGGGGAAACAGAGCCTCAGGCCAATTAGCAGTTATTATTTTGCCCTGATTCCTACCACACACACCCCCTCCCTCCCAACACACACACATACTGTATATATACACACACCAACCCCCCCTCCCCACAGGGCCAGCTAGTGTTCTCACACAGCCACACTCATTTGCCAAAATCTCAACCAGTAACCAGGCTTTCCACGAGGCAACGAAGGTGTTGTTGTGTCACTGATAGCATTTCCTTTTCACCTCGGGGTATTAACACATTTAACACAATTCTACATGTTTGATTGCACCAACGCATGCAATTAAGTCTTTCAATTTCCACCAGTATTTCCTTTAATGAGGACTCTTACACATTGTCTAACCTCCTTTACTCTTGATCACTAAACTTAAGGGTTTTGAATGGTTGATGTGTAGCATCCATGTCTGCCTGGATGTTCAGAGGACAATTTGTGATGCTCAAATAATCTCTTAACCTATATTACCTGGGCTAAAGAAAGATATATGTGACAAATATGATTGTAAGTCCCTGCAGTAAGTCATTAAGTGATCTCATAAAGGATAGATTTCCTTGTAAATGTAGGTCACTGACACAGGAAACTGTCTTTCCTGTGTTATTGTAGAGTTGCAGTTTGAGATCCTTCAAGTTGACCTGAACAAAGAGCTGGTTTCTGGTGAACTCAGCGAACTAGCCAGCAGGCAAATTCATTTAATGTAATTTAATAATTTAACAGCGAGACAGACTTATTTTTAGCCCATGTAAGATGGTTCTGTCATGAAAAAAACAACAAGAACAAACTTAATTTGCTTCAGAGAGACTCTTTAAATGTTGTGATTTCTTTTGTCTGTCTGGACACTAGGGTTGTGTTGTATGTGATTTTTCAGAATAAAAGCTCAAGTCAAGTCAGTTTATCTACAGTATATAGCACATTTAAAAATAACAGGAGTCGACCAAAAAGTGCTTTCCAGTAAAAACATAACACATAAAAGGCAATAATACATGATATAATACTATAAAACAATAAAAGAAAGGTAAAAAAATAAATAAAAAGTTAGAAGTAATAGACTAAAACCAACAACAGATTAAGAAGCAGTAAGAAGACGTTAGATATAAGTTAAGAGGGGACTTGATAAAAGCCACGGGGCAGCCGCAGACTGAGATAAAAGCAAGTGAATAAAGGGCAGTCTTTAAATTTAATTTAAAATTGTTAATGGTGGAACTTAATGTGGGATGGGAGGCTGTTCCAGAGTGATTTGTTCCCTCTCACATTGTTTCATTTGAAGGATTTTTAGGCCCGATGACGTGAAAGAATCCAGTATTTCACAAACCGTTGAGAAAAGTCAGAAACAGTTGACAGAATTTTGTGTAACATAAGATATTGTTCTTTATCCCCATTATCATCTTGTGTAGCATAAACACATATTTCTTTAGTTCATATTCATTTTAATCCCCTCAGATTTATCTCAAAACTGAGTTTGAACCTAAGTAATGACAAAAAACGCTTGTAATTTAGCAGTTAACTAGGTAATAGTTTTATTCTAATACATTTAAATGCAAATGATTGTCAGTTGCACTAAAAGTATTAAAATATTTTATTCTACATTGATTAAAACAAGCCTTGAGTTTCACCCACAGCTACAAGCATTAGCTTTAGTTTTATTTTGTCTAAAACTGTAAGTAGCCACTTAAAAAAGGATTTTACTCTGAAAATCACACGCCACACAGACTTCCCCTCGGGTACTTTTCAAGTAAAAACAGAGGAAGGAAAAATAAATGTAAATTCAAGTCACATTTCTGTGATAATTTCAGACACATTGCTGAAAGATAATTGGATTTTTTTTCATCCATGAATATCAAAGAGCTTTGGACCTCCAGTACGGCAGCTAGGTGTCCTCACATCACCTGAAAGTCTTCTGTGTAAAACTGAAAATCCACAGAGGTGTTGTTGTCGTATGAAGTGGGATCCGTGACTGTATACCGTATATATATATGTATATGTATATATACATATATATGTATATATATGTGTGTGCTGCCTGTTGTCGTCCCCTCCAGCCCCCACCCAGTGAAGCCCCTCACCACTGCCATACCGGCTGAGGAGAAGCGGACGGAGGGCCGGTCAGTGCTGGCCACCGGCCTGGGGAAGCTCAAGTCCACCATCCACCCGGGGAGGAGCAGCCAGCTCAGCGAGCCGGACACAGACAGGAAGAAGGTACACTATGATATTATAATAATAATAATGATATAAAAATACTGCAATACTGCCCTTCAGAGGAAAACAACATAATGATTATAATAATAACTTAATTAAACAGCAATAAGTATAGCAAATATTGCTCAAATTGCTTTATTAGTACATAAATTTAGAGGACTGTAAATCAGAAAATAAATCAAACTGGAAATAATTAGCCAGTAAAAATAAAAAAGGGAAACATAACAACCTATAGTTGCTGATAGAATCTCTGGTGCCATAGTTTTATAAACATATCATTTCTTTGTTCTTACCCTATCTTCAAAATTTTCCTCTTGATTTAACTTATATTGATTTTAGGCAGGTTAAAAAATTTGATTTCAGGCAGTTTGATATTACCATTTGTTCCTTCAGTGAATATGTAGCAAAGACACATTACACACATACACATTAAGACTCATACATACATTAGGTAAAAGTGATGAGTTTCATTAATTCATTCAGTTCATTAATGTGTATTTTGTAAGAATCCAGCAGCAGATGACTTGGAAAACAAAGGAAAAATAACATATTAAGATCCTGCATTTTGGGTAGAATTACATTGTTTTTACATAATCTAGTTACATCATCTAAATAATGTAATTGTAGTTTACGCCGATCTGTTTTAAGTAATAAAACAAGGCAGAGATGGACTAAAGGTTAGAGTAGCGGAAGGTCCTGTTTTTCCTCCCTGAATAGATAAAGGTTAAGAAGAAAGATCTATCCTGATCATGAATGCTTTTACTGTTGGAAACCCTCTTTCTTAGGATAAATGCTCTGGTGCATAGAGAGTTACGTGGTATTCAATTTCTGATTTCTGGATAATGTAGTTAGCATGAGCAGCGAACAGACAAACTCAATTTACTCAACAAGAAATCCAATGAAAACACATCACACTGTTCTTATCTTTGTTACACCTTCATTCTTCTTCCTGTCCGTCTGTTTCTCTGTCTGTGCTCAGATCGTGACAGAAGGAGCCGGCTCGTACTACCACCTGAACCACAGCGAACTGGTCGCCCTGCTGGTGCAGCGGGAGTCCGAGCTGGAGAGGCAGAAGCTGGAGTTTGACCGTCAGAAATCTCTGCTGGCTAAGCGGGAGGTGGAGCTGAAGAAGCTGAAGCCGCAGGTCAAAGATCTGGAGGACTACATTGACACGCTGCTGGTGCGCATCATGGAGCAGAAGCCAACTCTCCTGCAAGTGCGCTCCAAGTTAAAGTGACGCTCCGTTCACTCCGTCCTCCACAACAGCTCTTTAGTCTTTTCACTGCTATGCTGTCCTTTTTGATACAAATATCTCGGCACTGAGAGATGTCAGGGCGGTGTTTTCCAGCCGGCATGCTTTACTGCGCTGAAACACGTCCTCGTGGAAGGCTTTGGTTCGGGCGGTTCTGAATGTAGCGGGTCCTCAGGTTGTTTTCAGGTTCACACAGCCGGTTGGTTTTGAGATGCTTCCATTTTGGGATCCTGATTGTAGAAACAATGATTCCTCCTTTTCACCTCACCTCACTTCTATCACCTTATCACAGAAGAGAGAAATGGTAGAGTCTCAGTCCAGAACACTGTTCGAATATCCAACTAACTCCTCACACAGTTTTTCAAAATATATTCTCCTAAAGTGTTGCAGTTCTGTAGCTAACAACTTGAAGAGCCACTCTGGTGGTTTTGCATGTTTCAGACCATTAACTACAAATTGCATATACTTTAAATCAATGCTGGCCGTTTCTGTAACATACCATCAGGTTTAGATTGATTTTATACCTTCGAGGCAGCCACTGGTTTCACTTCGGTCCAGTGCAGCGTGAAACTCAACTTGCAGTGACCACAAATCCATTACAGTGAACATTTTGTTGCATTTGTTTTTATTTCTTATTTCATAGTTGTGTTATGAAGGTAGTAATGCTGTTGAGAGCAGATGTCAAAAACGCTCTGATACCTGAGATTTAGGATTCAGTTACCAGAAAACACTGCACTCACAAGCTATAATGTAGGATTGCAATTATTGTTATTTCCTTGATTAATGGTCATCGTTTGGTCGGCAAAATATCAGCGCGCAAGGTGACGTCTTCAGATTGCCTGTTTTTGTCAGACCAACAGCTCAAATCCAAAGATATTCAGTTTACTGTAAAACAAAGAAAAGCAATAAATCCTCAAAAAAAAATCTGGGAAGATGGATTATCAGATGTTTGGCATTTTGAAAACTGGTTTAAACGATTAATAGATTATTATTAGATTAACAGTTTCCTGTCAATTGGCTAATCAATATATTGAGTAATTATTTCAGCTCTACTATCTTGTCAGAAAATCAAAAGACATTTTGTAAATCTAAACGCCAAAAAGGAGAGTTTTCAGGACAGGCCCTGCACACAGTTACTGTATTACACCATATTATAAATAAATTAAGGCAACAAAATGTTCACTTCAGTTGATCTCGAGTAAGTTTCAAGTTTCTGCCAGTGTTTTTTCATGCTTAAAGGGACCGTTCGACTTTACGTGATTAGCTTAGCTTAGCATCAAGGCTTGAAGCAGGGGGAAACGGTTAGCCTGGCTCAACCAATCATTTTATGCACCGACAGAAACGTAAAAAGGACAGGTTGTTGTTTTATGGATACTTGCGTGATATAAAAACATATTTTTTTTGGCGAACAGCAGCTGGACACAGTGACTTCTTGGAGTCTCCGCAGGTTTGATACAAGGTCCAGAGTCCAAGAACTCCAGGAAGTCACTGCACCCGGCTGCTGTTCACCAAGAAATAATTACAGCACGTAACTCCCCATAAAACTACAACTTAGTGCTTTAGACTAACTATTGTTAGTTGTCAGGCAGGCTAACTGTTTCCCCCTGTTTCCCCTTAAATGCTAAGCTAAGCTAATGATATAGCTCCGGGTATCCAGCAAAAATGGGAAAAAAATAGTAATGACATTGGGTGCTTTTCCGCTCTGAGATGAATTTATTTCAACTCGAGGCGTTCAGGGCGCTACCGTAAAAATGCGAGGCGCATAGAGTGGAAAAACACAAGGTGCTTAGCAAAAGCAGTGCATAAAACGCTTCACTCTCATTGAAAACTATTACAAAAAGCTGCCCCAGTCTGCTTAAAGGGGCTCTGTCTGATCAGAGCCTTAGCGTAGAGATTTTAAAGTGGTATTGATCTTCTCATCTAACCCTCAGCAAGAAAGCAAATAACCGTATTTCCCTATATTGTCGAGCTATTCCTGAAATTAACTGAAAAATAATGGCTGCTTAGAAGGAAGGAAATGAATCGATACTCTTCAAGTATGCTTTGGAAAATAGTCTGCATCATTTTAAAGTATTCACAATATTTAGTTAATGAGGTAATTTCATGCAAAGCCACCAATATGTTTCTCATACAGTAATGTACTTCAATGGTATCACTTCTTCCACATGGTGTTTTGGATTGACACTCTACAAACGTTCCCTAATAAATACCGAGTGCTCTGACTAGTTTTTGAAACTACAAACCAAATGAGCGGCGTGAGAGTTCAGCCTTGTCGTGTGCACATCACTGGGAACCGATTGTAGCTTCTGAATGTTCAAAAGTGTTCTTAGCCAGCAAGTGAATGGTTTTATTTCCACGCACAATAAGTGCTGTTTATCTTTTGCTTGCTCCTTCCTATCTTTTTCTCCTCTTTTTTTTTTCTTCTCTATGGGCATGTCTTGAAATTACCCATAATGCTCAGCCACATAAGCTAACTGATTCTTGTATGGGTCACAGTGTTATCAGGTGAAGACAGTATCACTCAGTCAGTATCAAGATCAGCCATCACAGCTTCTCTGATCTCATGCTTCTGCCTTCCTACGTGTATGTGTGTGTTATCAACACGACGCCACCGCTAACAAAATGCCTGCGACATGCCGGTTCTTGACTCCCCCCTCCCTCAGTGTCTGTGTGTCACATCCGCTTCTGCTAGAGCACGCATATCGCTACTGCTTTCAGGTGTTACAAAGGGATGTATACCGCATTTTACAGCATATATATGCCGTATTGAAATGCCAAACGCTGCCTTATTTTTGTTTTGTTTTCGTCAAGAATCTAGCACTTCATTTGACTTGTCGGGGCAGGTTTTGAAGAAGAAAAGCCATCTGTTCACTGAGAAAGTTCACTTTTTTTTAACTTGTTTTTGTTATTGTTTAGATCACTGCACAAAAATAAATGGTATGCATACCAATAGACAATTAGCAGTAACAGTGATTTCCTGTGAAATGCCAAAAAAAAGCCTTGAAACTTAATCTATAGAGCAGATCGATACACCATGAAGTATTCTGATATGATGCCACTTTTAACAGCGTTTGTGGATGTTCTTGCACTACTTAATCGTCAGAACATAACTTTACTGTACCTGTCTGTTGATATCGGTATAGTTAGATCTACTTTACACCGTACTGCACTTTCTAATCGCTCTGTGATTTAAGCACTTGGCCTAAAAGCATACAAAAACCATCCAAAACCGTCTTTGTCATCTCAGTTCTGCTGTGCGATCGCAATATCAAGTGCATAGATGACTGTAGAGACATATTCAATGTGACTCGGCACTTACGAAGCGCAAGAATAAGTTCCATGTCTTCCATTTTTATTTAAGTTTAAACTGTTTTGTATTTTGTCCTTGAGTGTGTAGCCGGTGGAATGTGCTTAAGGTAGTATGTGAGATTGGAAAGTTTACAATTCGTGATGCAATTCTGTTTCACAAATTTTGTATATTTAATAAAGAATATTTTGTGTTTCTTGCTCACCATATGTTTGGGTGTAAATCTTTCTTTGGGGTGTGTTTTTCTGATTGGGGTTGTTCTTTGTTTGCATTCAGGGTTTGTTTCTGATAGCTAGCTCCATCTTGTATCCGGTTCCAAGGTGGTAGAATATCTGGATTTGTTCAGCTCTTAGCAAAGACAAATGTACAACACATTTAGGTAATCATGTAACTAAAGGAGCTGCAAGTTTGACTTATTTAGGTTTTATATGATATTTATACCTTTTGTTACTTAAAATAGTTTTCTACATGTTAGCAGAAACATAATATCAAAACACACAGTTTTATAGCTGGTTTTCTATCAGGTAATATCATTCATGAAGACATTAATTAATAACAAAAAAGAAACATATCTTGTTACATCAAGAGTGACACATCTGTACCCACTGCAGTGGTGTTAAACTCAGGGTAATTATTTATTTATTAATGCTATGATTACAACTATTTGAAAGTTGATTTTTTTATCAGCTCTTCAGTGAGGAGAACCAATCAAAATCAAGTCCAGTTGGGATGTTTTGACTGGAGAAAAGTAATGTTAAGTAATTAAGTTAAGTAATGAAAAGTAATGACACAACTTTAAATGTAAGCACTCACAATAAATCAAATTTGAACATTGTTTTCTTTAACAATATTACAAGTGTCTGTAGCCAGGATTTTAGAAATGTGTGTCCCTCTAAAACAACCGCCTACATTTTGGGATTTTTCATATTGTATTAGCTCACACCACACTGCCATGAATCCTATTCTGCTGGAGAAATGCAGCACTGAATCTCATTTATTGATATTTTTTGACATGTGAAAAGTCTGAAAATGTGAATTGATCACACATAAAAAATTGTGTACATGGTGCATCTGTAATATTTAATGTGAAATTGATGTTTTCACATTTTATGTCTAACATTTTTACATGTGAAGTATCTGAAAACTATCAATATGTGAATTTTTCACATATAAAAAGATGCTCCATGTGTGAAATGTGTTTCACATGACAGGATAAATTCACATGTGCTTTTTTGTAAGGCTAAAAATACTGGAACCAGCATATATACTTCCCACCATATGTGTGTGCTGTAAGGTTTTAATCATAGTATTCAACTCCCCCAAATTCCCAGAAGAAAATACAGAGAATTTATCCTTAGTGCCTTTAATCACAACAGAACAATACAGACATGTGCAATCAATGTACATGTACAATAAAATTTAGAATATCTAAGATACTTCTTGCTGTAGCTTGTGTTGTAATGAATGTGAGGGGTTCATGCTATTTTGACCAACCCCTCACATTTTATTACTACTGATTTTAATTGAAAACCACCACTAGAGGGCTATGTTATACTCTTTAATCTCAAACACCTTCCTTCACTGATTCCACCAACTACATTATAACTCAAAATGTCTCCTTTTTATTATCTGCTGTGCTCCAAACTGAGTTTAACACTCTGTTAACTTCTCCTGCAAAACACTGTAAACAAAGCAAGGTCTTCTGGGAAGTGTAGTCCGCCAAACAAAGGTTCAAACAACATCCTGTCTGAGCATTGCAACCCGGAAAAACTACATCACCCATAATGCATCCTGCCTGATCACTGAACAGCTCTACAGCTTGCACTTCCATAAAGTGTTGTTGAATACTGTTTTATCATCTTACAGAAGAAGAAGACTAGTGTACATCTTTGTACTTTTGCAGCAACATGTCTGAATATGTGACATTCCAGCATGGCAAGCCTCGGTTCGACCAGGTATTTTTATTTTTATTTTTTAATCGATTAAAGTTCACCACAGGAACCATATGTCTTCATATGTGCACTTCAAGCACCAGGCAGCAACGTTAAACATGTTAACTTTACCTGTTAAAAGATCATATTTGTGACATGAAATACGTTTAAATATGGTATTTGACATTATACATTCATTGTTTTTAAAAATTAAACTAGTATTATAACTTGAAACTTGCTCTTTTTGTCGGTATTTAAGCGTCTTGGTCAACTGTAAGTTGAAAGTTCAGCAGTGAAGTTGACCCTTGAACGCAGCACAACGGTCATCTCTCTCTCTCTCTCTCGCTCTCTCTCTCTCTTCAGATTGTCTGATTAGGTCAGGGGTCAGCATGCTTTACTATCAAAAGAGACATTTTAGGCAAAAAACAAATAAATAAAAATCTGTCTGGAGCCACAAAACATTTGAGCATCGTGATGAAGGTAACACAGTTTATAGTCTTAAGTATATAGTATTTAAGTCTAATGCAGTGAGGTGAAATATACTACAGAGTATTAGGGTCACACTGGGGGAAAAAACATCTGAGATTTACAGAATAAAGTCATAATATTCTGAGAATAAAGTCGTAATATTCCGAGAAAAAAGTCGTAATATTACGAGAAAAAAGTCTTAACTTTACGAGAAAAAAAGTCGTAATATTACGAGAAAAAAGTCGTAACTTTACGAGAAAAAAAGTCGTAATATTACGAGAAAAAAGTCTTAACTTTACGAGAAAAAAAGTCATAATATTATGAGAAAAAAGTCATAACTTTACGAGAAAAAAAGTCGTAATATTACGAGAATAAAGTCGTAACTTTACGAGAAAAAAAGTTGTAATATTACGAGAATAAAATCATAACTTTATGAGAAAAAAAGTCGTAATATTCCGAGAAAAAAGTTGTAACTTTACGAGAAAAAAAGTCGTAATATTCCGAGAAAAAAGTCGGAACTTTATGAGAAAAAAAGTCGTAATATTACGAGAAAAAAGTAACAAAAAACATAATAGTAGTTATTAGTAATAATGAATAAATTGCATAAAATAAATGGTGCTCCATACCTTTCACAGGTTTAACAGATTTTGCATTGTTTAAAGTAAGTCTTGTTTGCATATATTTTTGAGTTTTCCTTTTTTTAAAAAAAAATATGAAAGCAGAGTAGATGTACTTGGATGTGAAATTTAGTATTTTTGAAAATGTCATCTTAATAATGCTTAGATATATTCATGGCATGAACTTTAAAACCAAACAATACATTCTGGGAGGATATGATCAATAATAAAAGCACTATCAGACCAAAAATAGTGTACATGAGAGTGATCAATATTACTTTGAAATGTATTATGTATCTATACTATAGGATGACAAATGACTAGTAAAAACCAGATCACGTCCAAATCAGGTCACATAGTCTGACGGCTCACAGAATACAGTGTAACACCGATGAAGCTGCCTTGGAGTAGAGGTAAAAGGAGTCCCTTCTCTCCCACTGCTCACAGGTGTTGCCCACAAACTGGTCAAGTCGGAGTGGCACTGGTGAATAATTGAATTTAACATGAAAAAAACTATTCCCCCACGCCGTGTTTTCACCAACCATCCATATGTTCAGGAAGTCACAAGGCGCGGTGAGTCAGATACCAGATTTTCATCCAAATTAGCAGTTAGTGTAATTAAACTCCAGTTAGGGAGGGACGGCGGGCGCCTCTCAACGCTGCGTGGTGTGTTTCTGCATCTCCAAAATTATTCCTTATGCTCAGTTATGAATAAATGAACGAAAGGTATTTCTGACACAGTCATTATAGGAATTAATTGCAAATGGTGTGAGTGGATTCGGGTCCCTAAAAGATGCAGATAGGAAACAGTTTGTCTGCGGCATTAATGAGGAGGCTCCACCTGGTGTGTTAAAACAGCTGGCGTGCTGTAATATCGCTGTTTACTGGGTGACAGCTGGAATCTCTCTGCCTCTCTCTGCTTGAAGGAACCATAAATATGTGATTTATTTTACCTGTATAGTACACGGAAAGTATGATTTTCTGAGCTTTCTCATCCCGACTCAGGTTTTCCAGTGATTACACTTTGAAAACGCAAACTTTAAAAACCACGATATGCATCTAATATCTTATGTTTAGGTGATGTTTAGATGAAAAACAATTGTTTAATGGAACAAAATGTACGTTTTAATTGACTTTCTTTGTTAATTAATGTGGCATCTACAGTAAGGTAATGTTTAACGTGTCTTCTTCTTCTCCTAGAACACATTTTTTGGTCGGTTCAGGCACTTCCTGGACGTGATTGACCCCAGCACACTCTTCGTGACAGAGGTACACAAACTTAATGATTTATTATATGGATCTGGTCTGAGGAAAGCTAAACCGAACCATCTTTTAATTAAGGTATCTTTAAAGGGAGATTTGTCAAGTATTTAATCCTCTTATCAACATGGGAGTGGACAAATATGCTGCTTTATGAAAATGTATGTATATATTTATTACTGGAAATCAATTAACAACACAAAACAATGACACATATTGTCCAGAAACCCTCACAGGTACTGCATTTAGCATAAAACAATATGCTCAAATCATAACATGGCAAACTGCAGCCCAACAGGCAACAACAGCTGTCAGTGTGTCAGTGTGCTGACTTGACTATGACTTGCCCCAAACTGCATGTGATTATCATAAAGTGGCCATTTCTGTAAAGGGGAGACTCGTGGGTACCCTGAGAACCCATTTTCATTCACATATCTGGAGGTCAGAGGTCAAGGGACCCCTTTGAAAATGGCTATGACAGTTTTTCCTCAACAAAATTTAGCGTTATTTAGCCTCCTTCGCGACAAGCTAGTATGACATGGTTGGTACCAATGGATTCTTTAGGTTTTTTAGATATGATACCAGTATCTTCACTCTACCTTTTAAAATTGAGCCCGCTACAATCTCCGAAAGATCGACTGCGTTAATACGTTAAAGAAATGAGTGGTGTTGGAACAAAACACCACAAAGCCAACATTTACTGAAGAGAAATGAACAATGAACAAATTTGACTTGGTAATTGCAGTTCTTAAAATGTCCTTGACTTCGTTTTAAAAATAATTTTAACATGACTAATTTATTAACATACTTAGGGATTCTCTGTTATGACCTTTTTGGCTCCGGACCGTCATCCTGTCTGCTCGTCGTAACATTTCGCCGGGTCTTTGTTGTGTTTTTGGTAATTTTGTTCATGGAGTCATCAGTGCTCTGGTGCTCTGGGTAATGAAGCTGTTAGCGGGCTCTTTGGTGACAGTAATAGCGGCAGTAGCTCCTGGGATGTGATGAGGTGTGGACATGTGGGGCAGCTGTGAGGGGTGGAGAGTGTGTACGCACACACACACACACACACATGCACACGCAGACGTTGCACCCTGCTGGGCCAGGCGTAGCCTCAACTTGCCCCTAATGACGAGAGTGGAACAAGGATGGCCGTGATTTTGCATGCAGTCGCACACACACACACAACCTCGATGTGCGCACAGGCAAAAGTGCACACCTAACACTATCGCACACAAGAAAGGAACGTGCACACACACACACACACACACACAGATGGCGAGCTCATTAGAACAAATTGGGCCACATGACCTTGTATTTTGCTCAGCATTAGACAATGATCACACCACAGAAAGCTGCTCATTGCCCTTTAGGAAACTCATTTGTCAACTGAAAATCAGCATGAAAGTTTTAGTGAAACACAATTATCATGCGTTGAGCTGTGTGGCTTAAATAGTGGAATATAGAAAAACATGTCTAAGACTGTCCAGGGAAGGCTGCCCTCACTTAACTTTACATTTGACTGACTTTTATCTTATTTGGTCAAATCAGAAACGTCTGCAGGAGTCTGTGGAGCTGCTCGACCGATTCAAACAAGGAACTCTGCCTCCAGGTGTGACAGATGCTCAGGTAAAGACGCACAAACTTGAGTTGACGTTGTTCAGGGTGTTGATTGGTCCACAGAAGGGTTAAAGAACCAGGTGTTTGATGCATTTAGAAGTCACAAAAGCAAGGATAGAAAAACAGCCAAATGTCTCCAATATAGACATTTAAGTGCTATTTCATTAACAAACTATATATACAGGGCTCAACATTAAGAATTGCCTGCTTGCCCTGCGGTAAAGTAAAATGCCACGTCAGGCTAGTAAATCTAGCAACTCGCAAGTGGTAAAAAATAATTAAACACATAGTTTTTTCTGGAGATGATGATGATGAAAGTTGCTAAGGAGTGAGCTATCACGCTTCCTTGTATGCTGAGAGTTGCACACGCGCAGTATCGATCAGACAATCACGAGAAAAGAGAAGCTGAAGCACAAGCGAGCATTTCAATTATCCTGGAAACAGGAGTTTAGTTGGGTGGCATTAGAGGATGTGGGCAAAACTCCAGATTCATTTACTTAAATATAGATTAAACATGATTAACAATTAACTTTGGTCTTTGTTGTTATTTGATGACTGCTAATAAATAAAACAATTGTTAAGGGGCAAGTAAAAATTGACTTGGGGCAAATAGATATCTGACCCACTTGCCCAATCATTGAACCCTGATATATCCAGAGCAGGTTACAAGCGCACTATCTCTGTTAAATACACCAGGAAATAAATAAACGCTTACATTTCTACATTACTTATTTGAAAAACAGACATTAACTGACCTGTAGAAATACTTGAGACTCTTCCGTACTTACAAAGATGTTTGTTTTTTGTCTCTACAGCTTTGGCAGGCTCAAAAAATAAAGCAGGTAAGATGTGTCTCTCTTTCATTCACCTTTTTGTCTCTCTCTCAATCACTAACGCACACAAACTACGATCACTATCTCGTATCATCTCTGGTTGTAGATTGGCAAACAAAACTGACACCAGTCTTCACACTTACTTGTTCAACTCTTACCTGTTTACACAACAAACAAACAGCAGAGTGGACAAAAACAGGAAAACGCAACATTAAAAGTCTTTAGTGGTGAACTTATTACACTGAATTGACGGTGAAGCAGGCGAGTGGTGTTAACTCCAGTGATAATTAGTAGTATGTGCCAGAAAGACGTCTCATAGTCACTGAACAGCCGGTGCAGTTGGTCAAACCAACAGAAAATAATTTACAATAATATGCAAACGGCCACAGCTATACGATAGAGTTATATAGAGATGGTGTTTATGACTCATCTAAATTAAACATAATCATTTTAATTAATTAATTATTCAACATGTAATGAGTTGCCCCTCAACCACTTTTTCAAAGTGTTTTGTTTCACACTGAACTCAGCACTAAAATACATCTTGGGTAATCTGATTACAAGCTCTAAATACAGATGTGAATAACCCAAATCTCACCCAGGATGCTCTAGGATTTAAAGATGATCGGTCTGGGATGTGTTGGACCTTATATCATGTCCCTAACTACAACTAAGTGCTGCTGGGTCAGGCTTGTTGTGTGTGTATACAGTACGAGTATGCAGAACTGGATGCAGTTTGGAGTTGAAGAGACAAAAAGGCACCACCACTAGCTCTACCTGTTTACTCTCAGAAACACCACAATGAAACCTGATCACAAGTGGTCACTTAATGCCTTTTGAGAAACACTTTAATACCAGGTGTGAACAGTTTTAACTAGATCACACAATATAGACAGACCTGTATCTGGATGCAAGAGGTCTGACTGGGGCTAATGTCATTAGTTTCCAATAACACTTTTTAACCTCACAGCAAAACTCTCTTCCTAATTCATTTGAACTGCACCAACCCAAACCATTCTGTACTCATTATGGTCTGATTCTCATCATTATGCTGTTATTACAGGCCATCATCCACCCTGACACGGGGGAGAAGATCCTCATGCCCTTTCGGATGTCAGGTACAGTAGCTTGGTGTGGAAACCTCTGTGGAAGTGGGATCTTGGGGCTTGTTATGTGGTCCAACATGGAGGCGTCGTTCACCCTGGGAACTGTCACGGCTCAACGGGGCTCTTCAGGTTGTCTCAGGTCTGAAAAAGGTCACACTCAGCTGGGCGCTGATTAAAACCTCTCTCCCACGGTGACGGAGAAGTTCTCGAGCTTCTCCGAAGAAGCAAACACAAGTTCTTTTGGTCCGGCCTCAAAGCACCTTTTTTCCAAGTGTCGTAGAGAATGAGGGAGGAGAAAGAGACACTAGCGATTAATATGTTGGGACCAAAGGTCTGTATATGTGAGACAAATGGGAATAAGCTGCAGAATCCTGTTGCTCTGTCTAACCCGTACAGATCTGCTAACCTAAAAGCAAACAGTTCTGAGTGTAAGACAGTAACACTGACTCTCTTTCAACAGGTTTCATCCCATTTGGCACACCAGTGGTAAGAGCTTTTTTGCATACATTTCAGTAACGCAAAGTCATCATATTTATTGAAATTCATCTAAAATGTAGAACGCTACAAAGAAGTTTATCCACATATATAATCGTACGCTGATATAAATATATTGTTTTAAACCAAGACTGCCCCTCCAATATATCATTTAAGCCGTGTTTTCTAACCCATTTGTATTTTGTAGTTGTTTTATAAAAGGGGTTTATCTTTGTGCAGGTTGTCGGCCTCCTTCTCCCAAATCAAACATTGGTGTCCACTATCTTCTGGCAGGTAAATATTAATTCTTCTTGACCTATAAAACACACATTAATAAACATTTCTGTAAATCTTCTAGTATTTGCCAGCCAGACAATTTTCTGCTGGCAAGATGTCGTAAAACCAATGAAGTTGAGAAGAACAAATACTTGACAGGAAGACGCCAAAGTAGCAACAAAATTAGCATTCTGAAAATAGTGCCATAAGAAGGAGGCGAAGTCCCGCCCCTTCCGGTTTCCCCCATGGGATCTTATTTTGGAAAAAATATGTGAGGTAGTCAACGTCGAGAGACAAATATTTTTTGATCCCGTCAATGAAAATGAATGAAGCTGGTTTTAAATTAAAGAAACTAATAGGAGTACTGCTGGTGTGAGACAAAGACTGTCATTGTCTAAACCATCATCTCATTTCTACAGTAAAATAAAGATATTGAACTCGAGGATCACCTGTTAGCTTTTTCCAGAACTTTTGACTGCTCCGTTCACTCAAAGACGGCCTTGAGATTCAGTTGAAAGCTCAGGGAAAAGCAAGACATTAAAACATTTCATCCTCATAGGATATTTAGAGGATAGCTGAGGAGCCGGGTGGAGGGCTGGTTGTGGGAGGGACGGGAAAATCATATCGCACCCAAATGGTTTATTGCTGCTGTTTGAGCTTCTGCATGTGTATACGACATTTTTTTTGTTTTTAAATGATCACAGGTATGTATTTTCCAGGGTCAAGAACCTCCATAGTCCCATTTGTTTACACTAATGAATCAGTCAGGGACATAACAATGTTGGAAATGCTAAATGTAGCAGCTGTAATCACAGAGTAATTCATCAGCACATTTACTAACAAGCTCCTCTCCTTTTACTACAGTGGTTAAACCAGAGTCACAATGCCTGTGTGAACTACTGCAACCGCAACGCCTCCAAGGTACTGAACCAGTGAAGTGACCCAGTCCCATTTTAGATACTGACTATAAACAGAGCTGCATGAAATGCGTTCATATTGTAATCTCACTTACTTTTCACTTCAGCCGGCTCCAGCTTCCAAATTCGTCCAGGGATACCTCGGAGCGGTGACCAGCGCAGTCTCCATCGCTGTGAGTTCCCATAATGCCTCTGCTCTAAGTGAACAGTCCCTGGGACTGCAATGACTTGATGTCATCACACAGTAATAGCTGAGTCACTTATTGATCCATTATGTCTTTTAGATGGTCTAAAAGACATAATGGATCAATTGGGCAGACCACTATATCAGTATAATGTTGGACTTTTTTCAACTGCAAATTGAACGATGTAAAAAGTCTGTAAAACCTGCAATTAGGGATGTCACGATATATCGATATTGACGATAACTCTGATATTTAAAAATGAAGTATTGATATCATATTAATAATACCCATATGATAATATTCTGTAAATAATCCAGCGTCTCTTAAATAATTGTGTATATACAGGTTATGGTTACAGACTCTCCACCTGCCTAAACTCGTATTTTACATATAATTAATTTGCCAAACAAACAAAACGCACAATAAACAAAGTTAAAGTTTAATGTGTCTGATAGCATCATCATCATTATTATTATTATTATTATTATTAATAATAATAATAATAATAATAATATATATATCTTATTATTTTTTATTTAATCAATTTTTAAAAGTGAATTCTTTTGGCCACAATAATTGTGTAGTGAAACTCTGATATTGCGGCAGCCCTACCTGCAATCGCATTGTGTTTTCTTTGCAGACTTGTTTGTTTATTTGTGATCTATGCCAAAGGTTCCCCCAGTCCCCCTATAGTCACCATAGTAAATGTCATTAGTCTGGGCTTTATTGCAGAGTTTAAAAGTTGAACTGTTGTTTCAGATGCTTTTCCACCCTAACAGGAATACATTCTGAGGAGAAACACAACATATTTTCAATTGTTTTGGCAGGAAAATGGCCATAACCAAGCATAAACCTCAGAATCCCAGCCATCACAATACCTTTATCAGTTGACCCTTTTTTTCTTACCTTTATGTCATCAAAGTCTCAAATGTCAAAAGAGTATAACACACGTTCACACACCTGCCTGACACAGCCCTTAGTGTGGACACAGGGCTCAAACCGAGCCAATTACTGGTCCCGCTGGGCGCTCATCCGGCTGCTGCCCTCGGGCTTGACAACGTCAACAAGCACAGAAAAAAAATCGCGGGGTGTCTGGAGGGCGTAACGTCGGGCGGGGAGGGGGGCTGGAGCTCTCCAATTAAACGTCCGCTCTGGTGACGACCCCCCGCCGGGCTGGGAAGAGCCGGAGGCTGGAGTGGCGTGGTGGCGGCGTGTTATCTGAGAGCACATAGCTGTTTGACTACAGCCCTCTAGTCTGTTAAAATACTGTACTGCATTTAATGTTGTCACTTTTCTCCAAATCATACCATCAGACACATGCTTCTTTTTTGTTTCTGTGCTGAAAAACGTTTTATTCAAATATTACTTCCAAATATTCAGTGTGTGTATCATTGGTTTTTGTAAAATAGAGTCAGTGGCAGATGTCCGTGTGCGTCTGGTTGTCCTTCAGGTGGGGTTGAACGTGTTAATCCAGAAAGCCAGCCGCTTCAGCCCAACTACCAGGCTTTTGGTGCAGAGGTTCATCCCCTTCCCAGCAGTGGGTGAGTTCAAAGAGCTCAGTCAAACACTTCATGGGACGGACGCGGATTAAGCCCAGTTCGCTACCCATGTTTGAGTTCACAATTAGATGTGGTCGAGTTTTTAAATAACCGGTCGGAGTAGGATGACTGCAGAGTTTCTCCAGGCTTAAAGGGGAACCACGCTCATTTTCAGAATTCATACATGATGTTCCCATGGTCTAAGACGGTCATAAAATATTAGTAAACATGAACAGCTGTCTCCCAAATCCAAAAACCAGAGTGCTAAACTTTTAAATTTGTGATATCAGAGGGTATAAAGTGTGGCACCGCTCCGTAGACAATGAATAGGAAGAGATACGGGAACATTTTCTGGTTCACAACTGACAACATTACAATAGAATAAAGACAATCTGGGTACAAAAAAAAGAAAACGAACACACTGTGGGTCCATAAAATCAGTCTGCCGTTCATTGTCTATGGAGCAGCTCCAGATTTGATACTTGATGACATCACAAGTGTGAGACTTACTTCTCTGGTTTCTGTCTTTGAGAGAGAGAAGAGCTCATGTTCACTAATATTGATTGGACTTAATTCTATTAATTGGACTTCTTAATTTAGGTGGTGTTCCCCTTTTAATATTAACCTCATGGTGACAGGTTTAAGTGGAAAATGAAGCTGGCCCTTGAGTTATGATTGTCTCCAAGGTCTTATGAAACCTTTATTATGTAGTGTTCGCTTGTTAGCATGCTGACAATTACCCCGTTAGTGGAACATGCTGATGTTTAGCATGCTGTGTATCAGTGTCCACCTGCCACTGTGGCTGGTGGACTCCAAACTCTACCAATAGACTACCAATGTATTTTTTTGTCTGGTGAGTGAAGCACATCTGGCAGCCATGTGCATATTTTACCATAATTTGGCTGGTGACTGGTGCTAATTTCCAACCCTTCTGTGTATATATAGTAATCTGAAACTACGGCTGATGAGAATTTGGTCATTAATATTTTTGAGGTGTCTTGTCATAAACTAAAGTGTTGGAGAAGTGACCTGTTGGAAGGGTTGGATGAAAAGTCACTAGCGTTTTTAGGGATTATTCTCTGGGTGCCATCGATATCGATCCCAAATGTTACGGGACAAAAGTGTAAATTAACAAATAGCTTTAAACAAATATCGCTGGATGTTTCCTGCATGTTTTCCTTATTTTCATGATGTACAAAAATAAAGAAAATAATAAAAAAAAATAACAGACCTAATATAAATCTTCAGCTACAGAATGAACTCATTTTGATTAATATACCTTTTAAAACTGTTGTGTGGTCCTCATAAACGTCTGTATGAGAGCCAAACACAGCTCGCGATTTGTTTCATTCTGTCCCTCGCCGTCCGGTTTCCTCTCTGCGGGGTTAGAGACGTGTTGTGAGCTCGCTTTGTCAGACGTGTGTGGAGCCACAGAGCTGATTTTCATGCCACTCTCCCACAAACACACACCCAGGGGTATAGACCCGTGTCCCAGAATGCTGCTGGCTCATAATTAAATTGTTTGCCTGCCCCCCCTTTCTTACCATGGCAGCTCGTTTAATTAAATCAACAGGTTTCTACAGCGCAGCCTTTGCCTGGTAATTGGCTGCTTGTTAGAACTCTGCTGCCGCAAACAAATTGGATAATTACCCCTAAAGTGGCGTCTATGTCAAGGCCTCATTTACCTGATTTATGTTTGTTCATTGTTGTTGCTGTTGTTGTTTTGGTAGGGCCATATATAAGGTAATTAAAATGGCTAATTGAAGCGAGCGAAAGTAAAGTGCTGTTTGAATTTTCACCCGCTTCATTTTGTTTGCTTACTTAAGGCTAGATTTATTTGTAATAACCTAATCAAGCAGCGGCCTGTCATTCAATTAGATTATGAAGACCTTAACTGGAGGGAAAAGACATGCCTCGGAAATTTATGGGGATAATTAATTTGCCGTCTTTTTAAAGATATTTATCATTATTTAATTATTATTAATTATGAAGTAATTACGTAAAAAACTTCTTTAATGCATTTCCTGTTTACCACTAGATGACAATTAGAATGTACATAAATGTAATTATTTCAAATAATTACAAACATATTTAAGCAGTGAGCTGACAGACTTTGCAATAATTCATTTTATAATTACTTTATTAATTTAGTTACAAATGTTTTTTGAAAATTGGATCCGTTTGCTGTAGTTTTTGTTATTCCTTGCTAAAAATGCCACAATCTGTCCCTCTATTAATTGGTCTGGATGAAAAAGAAAAAAATCCCTTGTAGGTAAAAAGAGCTATTTGCTCAGTCAATTGAATTCCCCTCACAAAGCGACCTGCGAGCCCTGCAGCTCTTAGTAAAGATAACTCTGAACGCTGTTGTCTTAAATTAAAAAGGCTCGCGGCGCCACCACTAAACTCTCTAAAATGAGTTTTTCTTATTCCTATTAGAGTCAAGGAGAAAGGTCCATCTATATTAACATACATTTGTGTTCATTTTGGCGTTCGTGAATAAATCACAGGGGGAACGACACTGCTGTTTGTTGTCGACCCATCAGTCACCTTGGCCACGGTGTTCGTTGCTGATCTGACTGACTTGAGGCACACACACACACACACACAATGAGGCGTGGCGTTCAGTTCTGTGGATTATGACACACATGACATGGCAGTGATGTGCCACATTTGGGCTTTTCAGTGAGTAGAACAAGCAGGAGTTCAGTGTCATTCAGAAGGACACTCAATGACAGTTATAAGTGTAAAATGTTTATTTATAAATTCTTTTAAAGGGAGCATATCATGCTCATTTTCAGGTTTATACTTACATGCTTTAATGTTCAAAAAACACATTATTTTCCTCATACTGTCTGTCTGAATGTACCTGTATTCACCCTCTGTCTGAAACGCTCCGTTTTAGCACCTACCTCTTTAAGACCCCTCCCGAAAAAGCTCAGTCTGCTCTGATTATCAAGAGCTTTTAATAGTTATTTCATTAACGTAGGAAATACAAAACTTGTGATGTTGAGATCAAGAAATACTGAAATCATTAGGAAAACAAATTACCTGTGCATCGTCTCCATCCTTCCATAAAATCCCAGTTCAATTAATCGGACGACGCGACAGCTATTCAAGATGTAATCCCTCATTCTTACAGTGCCTACGACAGTACCCTTGAGCAAAGAACTGAGCCTCTTCTGCTGCCTGATCTTAAACCCCAGCCAGAGAGTGAAAAGACAATTTGCTCATTTGTGAACTAATAAAACATGTCAAGTTCCTGGAGGTGAGACACTTGACTTTCATTTTTTTAAAAACACTCTCGCCTCCCCACAGCGAGTGCAAATGTCTGCAACGTGGTGCTCATGAGACACTCTGAGCTGGCGGAGGGCATCAGCGTGCTCGACGACAACGGCAACGTGGTGGGAACGTCGAAAGTGGCTGCCAGGCATGTATGTTGCTCTTTATCTCATGTCAGTTCTTCAGGTTGTTTACTATAAGTGACTGATGTAATGAATGCAATCTAGTGCTCACTGTAAATGATGACGTAGTGAGTTTAACTCTCAATATCAACATTTTTCTGTCTTGCCTCCTTTTTTAAACGTCTCTTTATTTTTCTGTTGCCAGGCCCTTTTAGAAACAGCGCTAACCAGAGTGGTCCTACCCATGCCAATTCTGATCCTCCCTCCCATCATCATGGCGGCACTGGAAAAGTAAGAGACGGCATCAATTTTATGTCATGAATTGGTCAGTTTTCTCAACCTTTATTAACGTGTTTGGCTTCTACTAGGAGATGTAGATTTAGAGGGATTGTGGGTATCAAAGCTTACAAAGTTTACATTTTCATTCACTTTATACATTTTTTAAAATGAACTCAACCTCGTTCTTTATTCTAATATGCAGCCTGGGTTTCAGTACTGGTGTCCACTGTGTTTTAAGGATTTAAGTAGGTGATATTTGGTCTTTTTATAAGATTTATTCACAATAAGAAAAACATAGAATATCGCCAGACTTATAATTTAACGTAATAATCATTAGGTTGTTGTTTTAGTGTCACTTTTTGAGAAAGTGGTCATTGCTGCTGAGGTTTACAGCTTCTATTACCACAGAGACTAAATCAAATAGAGACACTCAGTTTAGAGTTTAACTAATAAACAACAGAAGATGTATACTGAAAGTAGATAACGGCTTTTCGTCTTGGAAAGGCAACACAGTCAGACAGTTTTCTGTTTATTTTCCCCCTGGATTTTTTCTGCTGATTGAGTTTCTGTAGGTGGCGCCCTTTTCTTTGTTCATTCAGCCATTGTGTGACGTCTGCCTGTTCATAAATGTTGCTGCACATTACATGCATCACTTATTGTAGGAAAGAGACCAAGTAGAGAGGAGCATTTTCTTAATTAACAATGTTAATTAATACTGTAATGAAAGTGGTGTTCTGGTATAATACTAGTTCGATTAATTAAACATTCAAATGACCTCTAATTAAATGATAATTCAGAAATGAATAATAAAATAGTCATAAACTTGAATATTTCCGGTTCCTTCATGCTCAGAAGTGCTATTACAGTCAGTGAACCTTCTCCACCACTGAGATTCAGTGTTGTGTGATATGACTGTAATGATGTCTTAATGATGCAATGTGTTTATACGGACGTCCTGTGATCGATGGCCTGGCGGTACCCGCGGCGTGCCGAGGAATGCGGTCATCTTTGTAAATCCTTGACAGCACTTGTCCCGACCGCTCCGAGCAGGCGGGCTCAGGCTGCACAGGTGTGTTTGGGATTCCTGGCAGCTGCATGACTGAACGGGAAGAGAGAGAGAGAGAGAGAGAGAGAGAGAGAGAGAGAGGGAGTGTGTGTGAGAGTGAGCAGGGGGCTGTGAGCTAGACTGTGGTTGCAGGTGAGTAGTGCTCAGCTCTCCTCTATGTCAGCTCGCCTTCACTGGCTCTCAATGGAGCGAGAACAAGGGGACAGAGACGGGTCCCTGCGAGGCCCCTTCATGATGGATTACACTGCTGAGAGCAGATGTAGGCCAGTGACAACAGCTTCCCAATACGCGTATTCAAAACTTCCATTTGTTTTTATGAGTCTTAAAGCTACATCTACCGGCACTGAGAATCTCCATTTCAGCCTGAATACTCAGGTAACCTGATGTGGAGCTCATACTGTAAAAGCTACAGATAGAGCAAGATACAGTTTCTCTGTTTCACTCTCTGTGTTTCAATTATTTGGAAATAGGGGTGGCAAATATGTACAAAATCTTGTATTGTGTTATGTTATTTTTAGGGCCGCCAATTGATTAAAATAGTTAATTGCAAATTAATAACACCTTTTTTATCTGTTCAAAATGAACCTTAAAGGGAGATTTGTCAACTATTTAATACTTTTATCAACATGGGAGTGGGCAAATATGCTGCTTTATGAAAATGTATGTATATATTTATTATTAGAAATCAATTAACAACACTAAACAATGACAGATATTGTCCAGAAACCCTCACAGGTACTGCATTTAGCATAAAAAATATGCTCAAATCATAACATGGCAAACTGCAGCCCAACAGGCAACAACAGCTGTCAGTGTGTCAGTGTGCTGACTTGACTATGACTTGCCCCAAACTGCATGTGATTATCATAAAGTGGGCATGTCTGTAAAGGGGAGACTTGTGGGTACCCATAGAACCCATTTAAATCACACATCTTGAGGTCAAAGGTCAAGGGACCCTTTTTGAAAATGTTATTTAATCTCCTTCCCGACAAGCTAGCATGATGGTTGGTACCGATGGATTCCTTACATCCATGTTTGCTCACTTACAGTTTTCTTCTTCCTTACTTTTAGCGCATTACTACATCCCATGGTGCTATATTATTATTATTATTATTATTATTATACTATAAGGTAACTTTAATGTTGCATAAGAGGAAATGTGCTATTGAACTATTGAAAGAAAACTAATCTGTATAAACAGCTACAGAACTTAAACAAAAGCTTCTTCCGCTGTTGACACAGAAACGCCTCGGGCTTTTATTTAATTCCGTTGCTTTTTCATGTTCATCGTCACCCCCACCTCCTTCACGAGGTGTTTGTTTAGTGTTGAAATTAGAAACCTGCTTTACAGTTTATTTGTACCTATTCACATTCCTCTATATCCTCTATACACAGTGCAGCAGCCTCTGAAAGACTAGAAAGTAACAGAACAAAAGGTTCAGAAAACACCATGACGGCTTTATTTACATCACATTTATTTGTGGCATTCATGCAAACTCACTAAGCAGAGTGTACTATGACTGCTACTGCTCTTTGAATTTATAAAGTAGTCATGTTTTGTTGTAGTCATTCAGTGTCGTAGTGTTGAATCTGTGTTTGAAACAACACAAGTCAGCAGGGATATTCTATTAATTGGTGTTCTCGTGGCGACAGGGAGGCTCAGTCACGGTGTCAGAGGTTCATGTAAACAGTTAAACCCGGGTAAGACCTCAACCAGAACATGGCCACTAGCCAGGCTACTCGGTGCGTGTGAACGCAGCCAGCATCGCGTGGAATTGTGTCATTAATTTTGGATAACATCAAGTTTTTCACCTGACTTGAAGGTTTTCAAACTTGTGCCCAAACCTTCCCTCATCACTCACAACTTTTCTCCCATTGACTTTTCTCTTTGTAACCCACTTCTAAGATGTGTATCTGCACGTTTGTGTGTGTGTGTAGCCTAATTAAACCATGGAAGCCATATGTGTTAATGAGCTCCCTCATTAGGCAGTAGCTCTCCTCGTTAGGCGGAGAGGCGTCGCTGGTGGAGGAGAGATGGAGCGGCTCTTTCTCAAGCTCCTGCTGAGTTCACCGTCCCGCTCGCTGAAGAGGGGGATTAAACTACGGAGGGCAGCGAGGAGGGAGGAGGAATATGGGCTGAGACGAGAAAATATATTTTTGGAGATTGGTCTTTTAAAACGTCCTTAAAAAAGTCTGTTTTGTTCAGATGGAGAAAATGCAGCTCTTCTAATTGATGGTTTTCAAAACTGTTACGATATTCGTGAGGGATTATTTAAGTTAACACAACAAACAAATGACAATAAAAGCAAGGATTGAACTGTAAATATGAATATTTTAAAATAGTTAATAAGCCTTTTAAGGTGATCCAACTGCTGGTTGTTGAGTCAAACTTTGCATGAACAGAAAAGAGAGTTTGGTAATACCGTATAATGGTGCATTTCTTTGGAAGTTCGTAGTTTCCTGTTGGCTCTTTGAGCTAAATGTTCCTGAACAGATACCATTGAATCTGTAATTGAACAGCAAACTTGTGTTTGTTTTTCAAGTTTCACAAATTAATAAAACTTAAAACAATTAATTGATTAGTTGTCAATTATTAAATTAATCAACAACTATTTTGATAAATGATTAATCGGTTTGAGTAAGGAAGAAAAAGTCTAAATTCTCTGATTCACGCATCTTAAATGTGAATATTTTCTGGTTTCTTTACTCCTCTATGACAGTAAACTGAATATCTTTGGACAAAACAAGACATTTGAGGACGTCATCTTGGGCTTTTGGAAGCACTGATCCACATTTTTCACCATTTACTGATATTTTATAGACCAAACATCTAATTGATTAATTGAGAAAATAATCAACAATGAAAATAATTGTTAGTTGCAGCCCTAAAAACTTTGATCTTCTGATCCTCAGGAAATATACCATTCACACGCCATCTTTCTGACCATGGGTTGATATCTAATGAAGACATTTAGAGTTGTGTCTGACATGCAGGATGTCGTGTTTCTATGACATGAAGTCAGTAAAATCCCAAGGAAGGTTGATAATTCTGCATTTTGGCTTAAATGAAGGGCATCACTTTCTTCATATTTTCACTTCCTGTTCTTGATGGTTTCTGCCAGTAAGTGACCATAACATGATGCTTGAAATTGGTTTTGACATATAGGACTAATTGCCAAGATTTACTCCTCTTAACTGTGCTGTATTTTAACATTTAAAACATTTGCTTTAAATCTTTAACGCTTTTTGAAAATCTTTGTGGCCTCTGCATAAAAAAGACCCAGTACTCTACTGCTGTCTCTTTAGAAGATGCATCACCAGAGCCACCACCACAACACCTATCTGCGCATTAACTGTAAAGTGAATAAGGTAACGGTGTGTCCCTCTCCTCTGTGTCCCACCAGGCTTCCTCTCCTGCAGAGACGGCCGAGGCTCGTCCTGCCCGTCCACAGTCTGGTGTGTCTCGCCGCCTTCGGCCTGGCTCTGCCTCTCGCCATCAGTCTCTTCCCACAGATGTCTCAGGTACGTCACCAAGGAATATGTCTTTCCTCTTTCCTTCAACATCATGTAATAGTACATTAGTGGGCCCTCTAACACGGCTCGGTCTGAAGTTGATCTATGAAATTCTTCTTTTGTTTTTTAAAACGTAATCAATCAAACCAAATGGCGGCAGCACTGCGGCAAAGCTTTCTGTTGAAGTGTTTTTCTTCTTCTGTCCAGCCATGCTGTCCGTCACTCCTCATGTTGACTATTTAGTCCTTCTTTATAGAGTAATTACAAATAAAGAGCTGTTGCTATTTGTTTCATTTGAGAGAGGTGCCAGACAGTTGTAAATGTGAAGGTTTTCATTAACTGTGAATAGGTTTAAACCGTATCGATCAAAAGATTCTTTAACTCTTTAGCTCTTTTAATTCTTCATCTCCTTGTGTTATTTTTTGCCTTTTTTCATCACATCAATTCAAGTCATTTTTATTTAGATAGCGCAATATCACAAATGTGCCTCAGGGGCTAAAGCATGCAACACCCTCTGTCCTTTATGACCCTCGCAGCGAAGGAGGAAAAACTGAACCAAAAATTAAAAAACAAACATTTTAACAGGGAAAAATGGAAGAAACCTCAGGAAGAGCAGCTGAGGAGGGATCCGTCTTAGAGGACGGACAGACGTGCAATAATAGATGTGGTGTGTGCAGAATAACCAACATAATAAAATTACTGCCCATATGACAAAACGTATGCACATAATGTGAAACTAATATGAAAAGATGGATCCAGGAAGATATCAAGCAGCTTCCGAGGTGTTGCCAAACAGATCGAAGGACCTGGAAAGAGGACAGGCGACACAAAAACACATCCTCGCTGTATTAAATATCTGAGTGTGTTTCAGTGACTGATGTTGATAACCGGAGTCTCCTGACCTCTTTATCGTTCCCCATTGAGCTTTACAGAGGCTCTGTCCTAATGAGGCGTAGCCCTCTGAGACTTAACCTGCTCTGTTGTGATCTGCCCAGAGTCTCCATTCATCCAGTGCTGAGGTCTAACTTTAGCCTCATTGCCTCAGTATGTGTCACTCTACTCATTAAACGGCTACGCCGCGGTTTTGTTTTTCACTCCATCTCTCTCTTTGTCTTCCCTCTGCCAAATGACTTGCTGACACAAGCCAACCAGCTCTGGCTTTAAAATGTTTAGGATTTAATTACCGCTGGAAATAGCTCAGACAGCCATATGGCAAAAAACTTCAGACATATGTGTCGCCAACAGTCCTGTGAAAAGCCGCCTCCCGTTCCACGGAGGGGCCTGTTTTTCTCTCACAAGTCCTTTTTTGCACTTTGGCAAAGATAGCAGGTGAAGAAAAAAAAAGAAGTCCCTAAAAAGCAACATGAATGCCCTGCTCCTCTGGACCCCCTGCCTACTCAATTTGTCCCACTTCCCCATTTCACACCTACCAAGATGTCTGATTAGGATTCTGCCTCCAACTCCAACAGCCATCTGTCTCTGGTTCAAATATTAGGAGATGAAAACCTCAAATTAGACTTTCTTCTGCCAAATTGGCTCTTTTTGCACATTAGCAGTAAATACAGAACATTTACAGCCTTTAAGAATTATTTAGTTACAAACTGTTTCAAATCTTTAAGTAGCGGCTCGTGTAGATGACGATGATTCATCTACAGCGGTCACTTGCAGTATGTTAACATTTTATATCTGACATATTGTGGCACGCAATTCTATTTGCACTAATTGACCTTTTTTGTGCTGCTTTGATTCCCACAGATCAGTGTGAATCAGCTGGAGCCCGAGATCGCCATGGCAACAGATTGTAAGATTGTGACATACAATAAAGGCCTGTGAGCGATCTCTACGGCCCGACACGTGAAGATATAGGACCCGCCACTCATCACGAAGCTGCCAGAGACTGAATCATGGTAAACTTGGCTGCGTTATCCAGTGAGAAGTCAGCATACGTTTACAGAGAAAGGCAGTTGATACTGGGAATACGTGTTGTTTACGCCAAGACAATAAGCAATAACACATAATGACATATTGTGATGAAGGATACGTAGCAACACCTCAGAAATTATCATCAATTTTATAACATGGGCACTTACCAATGGAATAAGACCAAACAGCACGTCTTAATGATTGTAGGGGGTCTGGATTGTAAAAACTGTGAATGAAGTCAGGATGAATGTATTTTTGTGATTTCTTTTGTTTATAATTTAATGAAGGGTTCCCAAACTTCTCTTGCGACCAACCCAACAACCCACTGTCACAGGTTGTATGTCATTAAGCTGTGAGCTGTTCAATCAAAGCGTTTTTTCTCCTCTCAGATTGTTTCGTAACAATCATTTTAAAACTACAGTATCGCACAAGAAAGAAGCAAAGATTAGAGAAAAATCAGAAAAATAAACATTTTGTTGATCAGAATTTAGTTTTTTTCTTATTTCATATCTGGACAATCATCTTGCAACCCATTAGGTTAATCTTGCGACCTCTCGTAGGGGTCCTGACCCCCAGGTTGGGAACCACTGATTTAATGGATGTAGAAATTCACCCAAATGGAAATGTAACTCTGTCTGATTTTGTTATAGTGCCACTAAAACTTTCAAAACTCGGAACTGTGAACTATATTAAGTTATAAAACACATCAATATCTCCTTCGAAATCATCCGATGACACTATTTTTGTTTTGTTTTGTATTGAAAACTTCATTTTTAGGAACAGTGTGTAGGATTTGGCGACATCTAGCAGTGAGGTTGCAGATTGCAACCAACTGAAACTGAAACTAAAACTATGGTGGCCGACGCAAATGTCCCTCTCTAGAGTCAGTGTTTGGTTTGTCCGTTCTGGGCTACTGTAGAAACACGGCAGCCGACTCCGTGAAGAGAACCAGCTCCCTATGTAGATATAAACGGCTCATTCTAATGTAACAGAATAACAACGATTCTTATTTCCAGGTGATTATACACTAAAGAAAACATACTTATTAATATTATATTAAATTTCTGCCAACAGATCCCCCTAAATGCTACACACTGTTCCTTTAAGTCACTTAAAATCCCAATATGTGCTTCAGCTCCTCTAACTGGAATCAGTCACTGTCATGCAATAAAACAACTACAGTTGGTTTTACTTTGATGCCACGTTAAAGGATTCATCTTTTAGATTTTCTTCCACCTCTGTGGAAGTTCATTTACTCTTTTTAAGCTACATTTGTTCTAATCAAATTAAGTAATTATGTACAAATATATAAATCACAGTAAGATTATTTTAAAGTCTTAACCTAAAATGAGGAGATTTTTTATTCTGTTAATGTTTTCTTCTTGTTAAAATTCTACTTTGTGTTTGTATTTGCACTTGATTTATATAAACTTCCTGTCTTCAAGTATTATCTTTTGTCATGATCTGTGTGATTAGTATGTTTGTGAGGGAACGCAGCGCGGTGAATCGACAAGAAGCCACATGCAGGATCAGTGGCGGATGCTGGGTGTACGCTGTGGCACACAACCCGGGTGAGACAAATAAAAACCAAACCCACTTTTATCAGATATCAGCATCACAGTTGGTTCTGCATGAAAATGTTCACTGTAATGTTGAGAGTTTTACAAAAACGTTACCTGATGGCTGTTTCCTCGGACTATATTTCAACAGTTTAGCTCCTAACGTTGAATAATAATCCACAGTGAGTTCAGCTTTAGTACCAATTTTGTAAAGATGTTTTCTGCATTTTTAAATTCATGGATGTCTTGTTTGTATCTTCCGTCGTAACTTTTGAACAAAATGTGTGAAACAAACACTCAGACATTTAAATATGATATATATTTTTATATTTTGAGAAAAGAACATTTTTAATCTGATCTCTAGCACACTTTAGTTTAATTGCAAGTGCCAGATGTGTATGCAAATATCTCAAATGAGGTAATTTAAGTCATTTCAGTCACAGTCCATAATGAGCAGAATCCAACTGTTTTGTCAGTCATTTTGAACATTATTTAAAACCTTTCTTTTTCAGTAATGAGGCTGTAATTTGTAATTCAGTGTGCTGCTCGACTGAAACTGATGCAATGTGACAACTGTGACCACGCTGCATGATTTATCACCTGACGTGCAATTTTATAACCAACAATAAAACGTGTAATTTGCAGTGTTAGCTGAGAAAAGAGGAGGCTTCTTTCTTCCAACAGAAAACAGGTAATCAAACAATGATGATCAAACCAGTCGTTGTGTTTCAGTTCAGCTCTCCAACACCTCTCTTAGAAGCAGCAGCAGGGACGTGGCTCTCCTTCCCCCACCTCGCAGCACTCTGGAGAGACTCTTTGTTTTTCATGGTGGATTCCTGCTCTCACCCTGAACTCTCCTCTCTGCTGACTCAGGCGACAGGAGACGCAGCGTTTAGGGAGACGGGCGCCATTTTCCCCTTAATTGTTTTCCTAACAGACAAATGAGAGGTGCAGCTCTCGTTAATCGTGCTGACCTTTTACCTAACCGAGATGTGATTGGCCTTAAGCACACCTGCTTGACAAAAAGACGCTTACAGTGCTTTGAGTGAGCTACTGTACTGGTTAAAATACGCCTTTTGATGGTGTTTATTTGGACAATAAGGAATCTCTTTGCATGTATTTGCACCTGCAGTGAGTATAGGATATCCTGGAAACTCAAAACAAGGCCCCTTTTAGCAACTGCAGCTGTTTGTAAAAAGGTGAGACTGCTGCAGTGTGTTTTACCTTCCCGCCTCCCCACCCCCTGTTCCTCGCTTGTCTCTCTGTTTCTTAGCTTACAAAACATCATCAGGGTCAGGCGTCAGGGCTCATCTCTAAAGCCTCGGGGTCATTAGGACGAGATTCCTTCCGTTTCTTTTGACAGGTGAATACTGAGGTGGTTTGGTGAAAGAGCCGCCGCACAATAGTGACTACTTTCCCCCTTTTTTCTTTTTCACAGGTTTCACCGTCTGGTTGGGAATTATTTCTGTGTTCCCCTTCTGCTGGAATTCAGAGGAAATACCGGCCGACAGGTAACACACCTGACACCTGTGCAACTGTCCTGCAACATTCCTGACACCTCAGTCTCCATCGGTGGCTCCCAACCCAAGAGAAGCCTATTTATACTGTTCATTTTTATCCTCATTCTCCTTTAATTTTCACTTTCTGGGTGTAGCGATGTCTTTTAGCACTCGCTCTAAAGAGGAACTGTTATGCTTTGCAGGTTCATACTTGTGTTTTGGGTTTCTACTTGAACGTATTTACATTTATTTTTATTTTTCTCGTACCGACTGTGCTGCAGCTTCTCTGATCGGTCAGCTGCCCTCTGTTGTGATTGGTCAACCGAACCAAACTCTTCGTTCTCTGCTCCTGCTCCGCTCTAAAGGTCCTGACACACCAAGCCATCAGTCAGCCGTTTGACAGTTTGGGGCCATCGGTGAGCGCCTGTTGGTCTAGTTTCCCGCACCGTCGCCTCTAGTCTGCCCGTGTCGGAGCATGTTGAATCGGCGCCGCCCGTCGGTGAGAGAAATCACTCTGATTGGCTGTTCAGCTTAAACGAATCAGTGCACGAGAAGAGCAACGGACATAAGGAAAGCAAGCAAACATCTTCATCTCATCTGATCGTTCCAATACACGGATATTTTCACATCGACATGGCCATCTGGAATGAAGCTAAGTGGTGAGTGAGAGGGGTGTGGAAATGGTCGGCAGACGGCGCTTTGTTTCCTGTACGTATCATAACAACGGCTTGTATATCCACCCTCCTTGGTCTTCCGGTCTCCCTTTTTGAAAGACAAATACAGACAACCGCCGCCTGCTGGTGTGGAGAGCTATTTTATCTCACGCAGGCGCAGAACGTACGTGCTAACTGGTTGCCGGCTGTAGTCTTTGCGGCGTTTTCGCCAAAACAAAGGCGGCGTGAGGGGACTCAATAGGCAGCCTTCGTTGTTGCCAGTTTTTTGATGTCGGCTTGGTGTGTCCCCAGCTTTACTAACTTTGTTTACTTAGTGACATCACTACGTTACGGAAGGAAAGGCGGGACTTCAAGCGAGGCGTTTCAGGCAGTCCAGGAACAGTGTTCCTGTGGGGGAGAGTAACTCCCTTTGACGTGGACTTTGCAGACTTTTACATACATGCACAAAAAACTATATAACACACTAAAGGAAAGGAAAAAGCACAAAAGCATGATAGGTCCTCTTTAAAGCATAAAACAGCCTGAACATGGAAGATCCTTCTGTGGTTGAACTGTTCACTTTCTGTGCCACAACAGCCCGAGCGTCTGCAGGTTTTTATTCCAATCAAACACTAGCGCAGCATGTTTCACACTGATTTCCACCTTCAGTCGCAGAGGAGGCAACTAATGAGTGAAACCTGCAGCTGTAACGGTTGGTTGGGATGAAAAGCCTGCAGCCTGGTCGACATGATGTACAAAGTGAGGCCTGAATTACACAAAAACATTAACGTTTCTCATGAGAGAAATAGTTTTTATTTCTAAAACATCTTTTTGTACTTACACGTTCTGCTTGAAAAGTATGTTCTTATATATGTTTTATACTACACTTAATGAAATCTGCATGACATTCAACAAGCGGAGAGGTCATCCATCACCCCACACTGACACAAGTGGCACGGCAGGAGAAGCACAAAGCTGGGAACTCGCTTTTTATTGTGTGGCACAACTCTCCCCTAACACCAGAGGTCTCGTCTGCCCCAGAGTCATGCACAGCTGGTCATGAATCACCCCTCTGTGCAGAAGCTTCATTATTAGCAAAGCAGAGCGCTGGAATGGGCGTCAAGTCACCAGAGAAAATAAAATCATGCTGCAAGTTTGGATCTTCTTTGACACATTCATTCATTTCCTGTTTTGTTCTTCTGGCCTGTTCTCTGAGTCACTGGGTGGATTAAAAGTGTGCGACAACATATGAGGAGAAATTTAAATTAACATGATACACAGGTGGCGGAGTGGGTGGGGTGAGCAATGAGGTGTTAATGACCTAAGCAGGTGGTAAAAACAGCTTTAATGAAACAAATAGCCTCTTTCAAAAACAACCTTTTATACGTGGACTATGTACAATATTTAAAAAAACAGACTATGATGGAGGTTGACGTTGTTTCTCTTCATCTTTGGTCGTCACACCAAAGATCATTAAATGATGGACGGATCTCTCCTCATCTGGAGACATTCACGATGGATGTCATTAAATATTTTTTTTTTCCAGTGTAGCACCTCGATGAAGAGATGAGCACATATTTAGTTCTTCCTCTAGTGTGTCTACTTAATAATATTACATAATAAATAGTGTTGGTCCTCAGGGTTTTTTCAGGGCAGCATTGTCGGAGGTTGGACGGCAGTTTTAGTCCTCTGAGGTCACGTCTATGTCCTCGGAGCTGGGCTGCTTGGTGGCCATGCGCCATCTGTTGATGTGGTGGTTTCCCTTCTTCTTCTGCTGGCTGTCTGGTCCCTCCTCCTCCAGCTTCTGTCGCTTGTACTTGGTCCGCCTGTTCTGGAACCACACCTTCACCTGCAGAGGAAGATAAACAGGGTTAATGATGATGATGTGCTTTGTTAAGCAGTCAGTGTGTCTTTGTTAAGCAGGCTGTTGTGTTATTTCAAGGGCTGCCCCCTCTTAGTCGACTAATTGGTCGTTTTGGTCTCAGTCTACTAAGATTCCTTTAGTTGATTAGTGTTTTTTTATACTTTTAACATGCTGAATGACCAAGAAACTTCTGAGCACATCTCTGGTAAACACAAGATTTAAAGTGGTCTTTTTGTGTGATTCTTTGTGGAGATTAAATCAATTAATCGATTAGTTGACAAAATCATATGAGTGTTAGTCGACTACGATTTTTTTTTTGTCGAGGAAAGTCGAGGTGTTCCGATACCAGTATCAGAAATGCATCCGATAGTGCCCAAAATTCGGGATCGGGTATCGGCCAGAGTGCCAGTCTATGCACTGATCTGATACCATCATTTATTAGCCCAGAAAAAAATCAACTTGTTTCTTTGCCGCTCTAAAACTGTTCAGTTTCCCTGGATGTATCATGGCTGCCACTGACTACTGTCCACTATCCATACATGGTCAGTAGTAAATAGCTGTTAAATAATAATAATAACTAAAAAAAATTGTCATCACACTGGTATCGGATCGGTACTCGGTATCAGCCGATACCGCAAGTTCAGGTATCGGAATCGGGAAGGAAAAAATGGTATCGGAGGCCCTGATTTACCTTTAAACAATATGCAATAGACCTTTCTCAAGGTGGACATTTTGACTTGTCAGACACAGGTGTAACTTCAGTTCTAGGGCACGGCTAAATGTAATTTTGATGTTTTTAATAAAACCTGTGATTGAGGCGGCAACTAGCGATTATTTTCATTATCTGTTAATCTGCTGAGTATTTTCACAATTAGTTGATGAATAGCTGAATTGCAAAAAAAATGCACAATTTCCTAAAGTCCAAGGTGACGCTGTCAAATGCCTCGGGTTTTCTCTCCCATTCAACCATCCAAAAGCCAAATGTATTCAGTTCACTATGTTATAAAATGGAGAAAAGCAACGAATCTTCACATTTGAGAAGCTGGAACAAGAAAATATTTGCCATTTTTGCTTGAAAATTGAAAACTTGACAATTTTCTTTCATTCAAATAATCACTTGATTGGTTAATTGTTTCAGTTCTACCTGGGATTTTCCTACAATGACAAGTTTAAATGTCTGTCTGTTGGTGTGGCGGACCCTTTAAGTCAAGATAAATATGAAAAAAATTGACTTTCACAATCCATGCCACAGTTTTTTATTCTATTTAAAAAATGAAAAGCAGGTATCCAATTCTATTTTCCTCCCAAAATGTAATTATATTCACCCCCTGTAGTGGTTGTCTTCACTTTCTAACATTACATTAAAACTCCACCTCCAGATTTGTTAGTCTCAATCCAACAATCACAGCAAAACTAATACTTTTGAACTCCCCCCTGCATCATTTGTCACCCCTGCATCTCTTTTGCAAAATACTCTTTTAAAAGGATTCTGGTTTAAAAACAAATCAACAACTTGTCTTTGCCTTCACAGCTGCATTAATGCACGGGAAAGGCCGACGGGTTAAATAGCTTCTAGTGTTGCTGGTATGACCTTGGAATATGAGCTTGGCTGCCTATACGTAACGTATACGTGGTCAGGATGCATTTTTTAAATAGCAACACAGGCACTCATATGAGCTTCCTCCTCTAGTACTTCTGGACTCTTACTAAGCTTCAGGCTCATTCTACATATAGTAAAAACTCAAAGAGCCACAATATACTGTGTGTTGACCTAAAATGATGGAAAAGAACCTGCCAAAGTGTTGGTGAGAAAAGGTGTATCTGTATTAATGCAGCTTTTTACTTTAGCATCCATTACATTTTCTCACAGGTTGTGCCTTCCTTTACCTGCTGAGGGTGATATTGAATAATCAGTCTGAATCTGTCTACTAGTCCGCAAGTTGGGGTCCATAAGTGCTCCCTCTAAAGACCAAATAACAACTGAGAGAGTTAATTAATATTCAGTTCACTGTCATTATAATTTGCATAATGCAATTGGTGCTTAATTGCAAGCTTTTATTGACTGACACAAAACTTGCAAGCAGCATTTATTTATCCATATCGCTGACTCAGGAAACCCCTCTTTATATTGCCTATTAGGCCTAATTGACACCCAGATAATGTGGACTCATTAAACATAACCATCAATAATATTTACACTCCTTTATCCTATAACATGCATGAATTAAACACCTTTTAAGAGACGATTTAACTGACTAAACTGGGATGAATGGGAGAAGGGAGGTTTTTAAATTGGATGCACAGATTTATGTATCTACAAAAGTTTGAATTTCATTAAAAGTGTACAATACAGCCATAAATGCAAGATGATTTCACACTGTTAATTTATAATTTCCCGTCATTAACATTGTTGACTCTCACATTTTGCAACATTTAGATGAATCCGTATTTGTAAATATAAACTAACCTAGTAAAACCACAGTAGCACCTAAATAAACAATTTTTAAACTAGCCCTACAGATATTAACAGTACTAATAACAGTTCTAAACATACAGTAAAATAAAAATAATTGACTTAGCAATCTAAAATTTTGCTGCTTTAAATTGAAGTTATGATTATGAATAGTAATAGTAAATAATAATAATAATAGTAATAATAAAAATAATAATAATAATAATAATAAACTTAAACAGTAATTTAAATAATAATAATTATAATATATTTTTTGACATTACAGTATCAGGAGTTAACTGCATTTTGGCTCTATTTTAAAATATTGATTTTTAGTGATATTTGCATTTAGATGGGCTAACTGTTCGGGGATAATTCCAGATATATTTAACCTAAACTAAATCTGACATTAAGTTTAATTACCCCCAAAATAATTAACACATCCACCCACTATTTTTATTCAACTACAGTAGGCTACATTTCTTAATCTCTTGCACTAGAGAAAATACAGAAAATATAAACTTAATATGCCTTGTACAAAGTATTTCCTTTTATAATTGTAATATAATTTATTAATTTTAATCGAGCTTCCCAGCAAAATGCATTTCATACGATTGTACTTGTATAACCAGCGTGACAATAAACATCTTGAATCTTGAAAATGGAAATATTCCCACCATTTAATTTTTATTGTTCAAATAATGACGGTTTAAATCGCGTTGAAATATCGCGATACTTGGCAGCAGCGAGAACACCAACGTTCGAATCAGGTGTAAAGGAAAATAAGGTTGCTAGAAAAATAACTTCTCTTAATAAACTAGTTAAATGTCTGTAGAAATTATCAACAATGAGACAATTTTAGTGCTTTAAGGGACAGTTGCTTATCTTTTAAACAATTAATAAGTGATAATTATCTGCTTATCTTTTAAACAATTAATAAGTGATAATTATCTGTGTTTAATAGAGGAATCCAACAAACAAGCATCCGTCCGTCCGTTAGTCTAGGTGCAGGTGTTATCATTATCACCAGACTCACCTGTGTTTCAGACAGACTCAGCTGTGTTTCGGACAGACTCACCTGTGTTTCAGACAGACTCACCTGTGTTTCGGACAGACTCAGGGCTGTTAGCGAGCTGCTTCCTCTCGGCTCCGACCACATAGTGGTTCTTCTCGAAGGCTCTCTCCAGCCGGAGCAGCTGCGACGGAGAGAAGGCCGTCCGGATGCGTTTAGGTTTCCTGGCGAAGGGACCGTGGAGGAGCAGGCTGTCCTGGGACACGTCGTTACCTGAGACACCGGAGAGGAAGAAAGAGACAACAAGGTAACCGTTAACGTTGTTAACCACACCTGGTTTTATTTTACCTGGGAAGCTGTATTATAGGAGAGCTCATCAGAACCAGTGTGAACAGCCTGTTAATAGGAACTACTCGACTGCAAAGTGACCTAATGATGCTCTAGTTGTCTTTATCATGGTAATGGAGAGCAAGGGTCAAGCTCAAAACTTCCAATCTAGTTATACAAAGATTATTATTATTATTATATATATATATATATTTATTGTTATATTTAATATTATTATGTCTAATGGGCTTAGTAGTAGTTAATAGCCTAATAATAATAATAATGTATTATTGTTATTATTATTATTATTATTATTATTATTATGTCTATTGAGCTTAGTATAGTTAATAGCCTAATAATAATAATAATAATAATGCCATAATCGTATTATTATTTCCAGTAAGCTTAGTAGTAGTTAATAGCCTAATAATAATAATAATAATGCCATAATGGTGTTATTATTATTATTATTATTATTATTATTATTATTACTATTATTATTATTATTATGTGTAGTAAGCTTAGTAGTAGTTAATAGCCTAATAATAATAATAATAATGCCATAATGGTGTTATTATTATTATTATTATGTCTGGTGGGCTTAGTAGTAGTTAATAGCCTAATAATAATAATGCCATAATGGTATTATTATTATGTTTAGTAAGCTTAGTTGTAGTTAAAAGCCTAATAATTATTATTATTATTATAATGCCATAATACCATTTACCATAAATTAAATAT
>CAKAOH010042409.1:0-44190 GCA_916701665.1 Sebastiscus tertius | reverse complement strand
CTATGGCGATAAGCGGTAATTGCAGGTGTGTCTAACTTCCCAGAAAACACACAGCTTGTAATTTTAACCAAGAATGTTCGTAATACTGCAAATGCAACGGCTTTCATCAGTGTTTTCACCACTGTGTTACCTCATTCGGCAATAAAAAGTATCTTAAAGGAACAGTGTGTATGATTTGGCGCCATCTAGTGGTGTGGTTGCAGATTGCAACCAAGTGAGCACCCCTCCGCTCGCTCCTCCCTTTCCAAGACTACGGTAATGTGAGCTAGCGAGTGCAAAACCAAATTTGCCTCACTCAGAAGCCGTCCTTAACACAATAACACTACTTTAGGAGCGACGGAAGTCAGACAGCGGAAGGCGGTACCACGGTTTTGCACTCTGCGGCTCACGTTACTGCAGTTTCACAAGCGTGTCGGAGAACACAAAATTGAAGAAGAAAAGAAGAATTGTACGATATAAAGCTGTCTGTCTCTTGTTCCCTCCCTTTTTGCATTTGCTCTTTGGCTTTTTGAGCTAAATGTAAATGAGAGGGCGGTTCTGATACTGGTCAACGGGCAACGTATTCTCATACAACGGTTTGTATGATATCTTACAAAAACACATTTTTTGTACGTTTTCCTACAAATGTCCAGCAACACGTGACGCATGTGTTAATTTCCGCTTGTTACCTGCATAGTCTTTTCAAAATAAAATTCCGTTTTAGCAGGAAACAACTTGGTTAGGTTTAGGCAACAAAACTACTTAGTTAGGTTTAGGAAAAGGTCGTAGTTTGGGTTAAAATAACTCCGGAAGTTATGTGCGAAATAAATCAACGATTTCTGGTTTAACACGGGACACGAACACCGGTCTCTTGGGCGAAAGTCTGGTGTTGTTTGAGAAGGAGTCAGACTGCTAAAGATTGCTGTCCACTAACAGTAAAGGCAGAAAGCAACAGAACCACGGAGCCAATAAGTCCTGGTTCAGACAGTCATTTAGATCATCTGAGTGACGAAGGGCAGTCAGCTGCTGTATGCAGAGTGCCCGACCTCCGTCCCCCTGAACGTGTGTAGTCCTAAATAACCTCATAACTTCAGTGGATAGTATGAGCAGTCGTATTCATGGATTAATGGTTAAATGTAAAGATCAAACATGATGAATTCTTGTTCCTGCTGCAAACTTGAGCTATTATTCATGAACCGAATCGATTCTTCCGCAGCTTTAACCCAAGCTTCTTCTCGGTAATACACACATTGACTTTACTATAAACAGAACGGCCCTAATGTGGAACATTTTACCATCGATGCATCATTCATCAGTCTCAGAGACATTAGTGGAAACAATGGGAACTGCAATAACTTTAAACAAATGAAACAATCACTGTAAAGTTTGACTACCTCTGTGGGACTTCAGGAATAAGTAAAATATTTTTACTTGATGATCACTAAATTAGAATTAGGCTGAATTACGTACCACACACAGCTGGCAACTGCCCCGGAGCCCCAGACCCACAGCTGCCCAAAAGACTCCAGGTTGTCTGTGTGGCAATTTGATTAATTGCACAATATAAACTGAAAAAGCAAAGGCCCCAAGGTGGCTCCAGCATTTCTAACTTGAGGCTCCATCATGTAGAGGAGCCGTGTGTCGACTCTATTAATAACACCGTTAATACTATAATTGACGCTATGTTTACATGGTGCCTAATCCCAATCAAATTTGCGTTTGATGACTGAAAAACTACCATACATAGTAGTGACTAAGTGAGAATTCACTTTGAGACATTTTGATAGTAATTCTACTGCACTTTAAAGTAATAATCTTCAACAGATTCATTTAAATAAATGTCTGTTAAAGGAACAGTGTGCAGCATTTCGGGGGATCTATTAGCAGAAATGGAATATAATATTAATAAGTATGTTTTCTTTAGTGTTTAATCACCTGAAAATAAGAATAGTTACCTTAGAACGAGTCGTATATAATTTATCTACACAGGGAGCGGGGTCCTCTTCACGGAGTCTGCCATGTTTCTACAGTCGCCCAGAATGGACAAACCAAACTTTTCCTGCTCAAGCCGGAGTCAATAACGTTACACACTGCCGTCACCGTCGCTCTCTCTCTCTTGCTTCACCACTCACTTCCCACACCACGCTCCTCTTACAATAACTGGCACTAGAGAGGGACACTTGTGTTTTCGCCTTGTACACCGTAGCTCTTCTACACGCTTCTCATGAGAGAGGCTTCAGTTGGCTGCGATCTGCAACCTCACCGCTGAATGATACGATAATGCGCAAAGCAAAAGCATGCAATAAGAACGCCATTCTTACTTTTGGCGTTTCATTTGTACGCCATGTAGTCTGTACTTACTGCAATGTAAACTCACCTGTGTATATATGCTATGCTCAGTAAGTGAGAAAGACGCACAGGATTGTCAACCAGGAGGCCAGGTGTTCCAGAGCGGTGTTTTGTTTTGTAAGCTACGTTGGAGACGTGTTTTTAGTGAGGTTTGTGACGTGTTTTCTATACTCATGTTACGTTGTTTACGTACATATTTTACTTAGTTTACGTACTTATTTTAAGCCCAACCAAGTGTTGTCTCAACCTAACTATTGACGTTACAGTAGTTTTGTTGCGTGGCGTACAAATGACATGCAAAAAGCCTAAAATGCATCCTCATGACAAGCGTAATGTCGTGCTATTTATTCGCCTTCCGTGAGATCGGGTTGGAAAAATCCCAAGCGGCGATCTCTGGGAAGTGAGATCCAAAAACACACCTACAATTACCTCTTATCGCTCTATGTGTCGCCATAAAGAACAATCTTCCAGATTGTAACTTTCAGTTTCTTATTGTTCTATTTCTACTTTCACTCATTCAAAGAATGTGAGTACTTCTTCCACCAGTGGTAGCGAGCCAAAGACACGTTATGAAAGTGTGTGTGTGTGTGTGTGTGTGTTTGACTGCATTGTGTGTGTGTGTGTGTGTGGGTCAAAGGCGCCTCCCAGGAGCAGTTGGAGACAGTGTATGATCCGCGGGGAACTGAAGCGCAGAATCCCTGATCACAAGATTTCACAGCAGTTCACTTAAAGGAACAGTGTGTAGCTTTTAGGGGGATCTATTAGCAGAAATGGAATATAATATTAATAAGTATGTTTTCTTTAGTGTTTAATCACCTGAAAATAAGAATCGTTACCTTAGAATGAGTCGTATATATCTACATAGGGAGCAGGTCCTCTTCACGGAGTCCGCCATGTTTCTACAGTAGCCCAGAACGGACAAACCAAACACTGTTAACTTTTCCTGCTCGGGCTGGAGTCGATAACGTTACACACTGCCGTCACCGCCGCTCTCTCTCTCTAGCTTCATCACTCACTTCCCACACCACGCTCCGAATGACATATGCTACTCTTACAATAACTGGCTCTAGAGAGGAACACTTGCGTCTTTGCATTGGTCACCGTAGCTCTTCTACACGCTTCTTCATTTGTATACCATGTAGTCTGTACTTACTGCAATGTAAACCCATCTGTGTATATATGCTACGCTCAGAGCTAATGACGTAGAATAAAAACTGAGAAAGACACACAGGATTGTCAGCCAGGAGGCCAGGTGTTCCAGACCGGTGTTTTGTCTTATTAGCTACGTTAGAGACGTGTTTTTAGTGAGGTTTGTGACGTGTTTTCTGTACTTATGTTACGTTGTTTACATACCTATTTTACTTAGTTTATGTACTTATTTTGAGCCCAACCAAGTGTTTTTGTTGCCTCAACCTAACTGTGGACGTTACCGTAGTTTTGCTGCCTCAACTTAGCTGTGGACGTTACCGTAGTTTTGCTGCCTCAACTTAGCTGTGGACGTTACCGTAGTTTTGTTGCGAGGCGTACAAATGACATGCAAAAAGCCTAAAATGCATCCTCATGACAAGCGTAATGTCCTTGTAATGTCGTGCTATTTATTCGCCTTCCGTGAGATCGGGTTGGAAAAATCACAAGCGGCGATCTCCAGGAAGTGAGATCCAAAAACACACCTGCTCTACCTCTTATTGCCATATGTGTTGCCAAAGAGAACAAAACAGAGATCTGTAACTTTCAGTTTCTTATTGTTCTATTTCTACTTTCACTCATTCAAAGAATGTGAGTACTTCTTCCACCAACCGCCTCCAGATTACATTGGGGTGTAGATATATCATAACGTGTTTGAACATGGAAGTTAGGAAACCTTTAAGTGCACCACCCGGGGGAAATACCTTTTAGTGATTCATACTACTGCGGGACATAAAACTAGCATTCACAGTGTCTGAATGATTCATATCCAGTGAAATGCTGCTGCGGCTGCTGGGAGTTTCGGGATAAACGTCCAGGTCTCAGAGCATCACTGAAGTCTCAGTTTAGTACATGTCCTCGGGTCATTCTAAGACTGGTTATACAGGTTGGCTCCCAGCAGACTGTGCAGTTATTGCCCTATAGGCTTTTGCGGTAAATACACAGTTGGTTAGAAGGATGTATTTATCAGAGTGTCTTATTCTGAAGGAGACTCACCTTCTTCATCTTTGACTGCGGTAGTGAACCTCCAAAAACATCCGTCGACCTCATCCACAGACCTGCAGGAAGTGATCACAGTGAGAATAAGCATCATGACGTGACTTGCTTTTACTCAGTGTCGAGTGAACGCAGTGTTCAATTTACTAAGAAGACGGTCAAGAGAAGAAAAGTCTCAGTAATCATGAGGTGTCAATGCTGCGACGGGTCGCAGCACGCACCAACATCATCAGGCCGACCATATTAAGTCACTTTCTTGCGTTTTAAATTACAGATTGGTTAGGGTTAAAGACAAAATAAGAATAGCAAACGCTCCTCTAATTATAGCTGAAGAGTAAAACAGCAGGACAACATTTAGATGCATTGAGCTGCTCTTTCATTGGAAATGTAGCTGTAGGCAGAACTGCTGTTGTTGGAGGAGATGACCCCGGAGAACAACAGACAGCATGTGTGTTAGTTAGAGAAGGAGGTCGGCGGCGTATCTTATAAACCTGAGGCGCAGTTTGACTTTTATTCTGAAGCGGGGGACCCAAAAGAAAGAAGTCTCTCTGTGTCAATTCTCCAAGATGCTGCACTTGATCACCTGCAGCCAATAAGATCACCACAATGTTTATTTAAATGATGTATTTTTATTTATTATTTATTATTTGACAGGAGAGTTCATCTGTTCCACAGCAAAGTGCAAACTGAGCTTTAAAAAGTAATATCACTGAGCTGTTATCTAGTGTCTCAGAGGTTTATTTAATGTGATTTGGTGTATTAGCCATGCTAGCAGTGGGGCTCTAAGGACAGCTATGTTGGCAAGTTCACCACTCTGCCCTGGAGCGAAATATCTCGCCTTTAAAGGGGACATATCATCCTCATCTTCAGGTTCATACTTGTATTTTGTGTTTCTACTAGAACATGTCTTTGTGTCGCATATCTTTTTTACAGTGAATATCTTTGTGTCACATATTTTTTTTACAGTGAATATCTTTGTGTCACTTATCTTTTTTACAGTGAATATCTTTGTGTCATATATCTTTCTACATTGAATATCTTTGTGTCACTTATCTTTTTTACAGTGAATATCTTTGTGTCATATATCTTTTTTAAAGGGAATATCTGACACAAAGATATTCACTGTAAAAAAGATATGTGACACAAAGGTAACACGTCAGTCACTTGACTCAAATCATGTGAATCTAGTTAATCAACTTAACTTCTGTCATCTTCACTATCATCATACTTTATCATGAAGGGGCCTACAGCAGGAATATCCGTTACATCATATTTATATTTATCATATGAGATGATAAGTTGAAAGGTGTTTTAATGACACAAGTATATTTATTTATCATGTAAATATATTTAACTTGCACTGTCAGTGATATAGGTCAGTAAGCTAAGTGTTATTCTTGATCCCATTTAAGGGTCAACCATAGACCTTGGGCCCCCCCTGGTCTTGGGCCCGGGTACAGTTGTACCCTTTGCTCCCCCCTGATGGCGGTCCAGTTCGTCAAAGGAGAAAATTTCAACTTTTTAATTCAGGCCTTGAGCTTTTTGTTGAGCAGATATCGAACTGCTATATAGCCTTCAATTTAGCAGAAAAGGGTTGTGCCTGGAGATCCAAAATATGTTCATCGATTTGTTCACTGAATGTGGGATGAATGCTAGAGATGAAAGGATTAACAACATTCACTTCATTGGACAACTGAAGATGGTTATATGATTGATCGTGTGAGGGCTAAAAATACTGTGCGTCCAGGGACGGATTAATGCACAGGCCGGCCTCGGCTGCAGGGCCCCAGATTGGCCAGATTATTTATTATATATTATATTATATTTTTTTTTTTCACCACTATTGGCCCATAAGAAACATATGATCAAGAAAATATGATCACGGAGCACAAAAACGAAAAGCACAACGGCGGACAGAACACCATGACCAAGATCTACTAAATAAAATCCTTAATTTGACTAGACATTTAGATTAAGGCTGTCTCAATGTGTGTGTGTGTGTGTGTGTGCCAGTGCTCCTCGAGTGTGTACGTGTGGGTCGTGTACTATTCCTAGCACGCTTTTACACGTGGCACTAAATTACTTTTTTCTGGTAACATTAAAGCATGCTGAGTAAGGGTGGGGGTCCCGTACAAAGAGTAGCCTAGGGGCCCCTGACCACCTTCACTGCAGTGAATGACGGACTGAAGCTTACATGATGTTTGTTTGCTTTTTCAGCATTAAGTGTCAAGTCAGATATATCAAAGAAAAAATCTGCACACACTGAAAACGCGTTAATGCTACAGTTTGCAGACTGCAAGTTGCTTTAGGCTTAATAAAAATGACACCCAGCGACAGAAAAATCACATCTTTCCTTATTCTATTTGAAGATACGTAAGTCCCCCACTATACTGACCAGCTCTCTTCATTAAGTAAAGAAGCACTGCTGGGTCAAACTCTCAGTGGAAAAGAGGTTAATGTAAGTTGGCCTCGGGCTGGATATGAGCATCCACAGAGCATCATAACAGCCCGAATAATGAAGGGTCAGCGTGATAAGGATGGGATGTGACACTCTATGTGTATTATAATACATATACACTGCTCTGTGAGGTGCAAACTGGAGCGGATGAAGGGAAGTGGCCGAGCAAGTGGAGGATAAAACGGTTGTAGTGAAGTCAAAAGATGCATTTATTTCTCTTTTTCTTTGCAGGAAAATATAAAGAAATAGTGCTCTGGATCATTCGGTAGGCTAATATCACGTCCACTCTTGCCATCACAAGAATATCATGAATTCAAGTTAGTATTTTTGACACACATTATTTTCTAGACTTTGTAATTTCAATGCTTTTGAGTTTACCGTGCTGCCGGTCCCGTCCTGCGCTGTGCAAGAGATGTGACTGGTGCAACAAACGAGCTAAATGGCGACACCTGGGCACAGCTACCAAACACCTGCCGCAGCAAAGACAGCTGTTAGTGTGTATTAAAGTTCATTTAAGTTATTTTATAGAGACAAAATTCCCAGTTTAAGCAGTTATTTCAACAATAAAATGACACTTGAATGATTTGTGTTCCTACGCGAGTCTGAATGCATGCATATTATTTACAGCTCTCGTGCTGTCATGCATGAGCAGGGAGTGTGTGTGTGTACTGTGTGTAATGACATCCAGGATTTAATGGTTGGTGATTGTGTTTGAAGTGTGACATGTTTCCTCCTCGCCACTCCCTCGCTCGTGGGTTTATGTGACCGTGAAGCGCAGTGATTGACGGTATCGCATCGCACTTCTTTGAAGACGACTTGACCCACATCCTCGCTCCGCCGTCCAAACGCGGCAGAAGCAGCAGATGTGGGTCACGCGAGGTTACACGTCACATTTGACGGTTGACGACAAAACTACATTGTGCTACAGCTAGCAGACGCCGCTCTCCCGCCGTCTGAACGCTGCTTCAGCTGCAGCCATGGCAACGTGCCATAAAAACGTGGTCATCACAAATGTGCTGGCTCTGTTTTGCACAAACTGCTAATAAATTAGCGAGCCCTGCAGCACTCACACGCTCACACTCTTATTATGTGTAACTATAGTGTTTTGCAGCTATTGTTAGCAGTGTGTGAGAGAGCCATTGGGCCACATTATCTGTGTATTAATCTCTTAACTCACACTATGCAGGTTGGGCTCGCTCTTCATTTGCAAAACGTGTCAAACAGCAAGACAAAGCAATTTTAATTTTGTATATGCAGTAAATAGGGCTGTCAATCGATTTAAATATTTAATTGTAGTTAATTGAACATTTCTTTTATGTTCAAAATGTACCTTAAAGGGTGATTTGCCAAGTATTTAATACTCTTATCAACATGGGAGTGGGCAAATATGCTGCTTTATGCAAATATATGTATATATTTATTATTGGAAATCAATTAACAACACAAAACAATGATAAATATTGTCCAGAAACCCTCACAGGTACTGCATTTAGCATCAAAAACTATGCTCAAATCATAATGGCATCATGGCAAACTGCAGCCCAACAGGCAACAACAGCTGTCAGTGTGTCAGTGTGCTGAGTTGACTATGACTTGCCCCAAAATGCATGTGATTATCATAAAGTGGGCATTTCTGTAAAGGGGAGACTCGTGGGTACCCATAGAACCCATTTTCATTCACACATCTGGAGGTCAGAGGTCAAGAGACCCCTTTGAAAATGGTCATGCCAGTTTTTCCTCTCCAAAATTTAGCGTAAACGTGTTATTATCGCGTTAACTTTGACAACCCTAGTAGTAAAGCAACTTGGGTTGGCTTTTCTTGTTAGCAACGTCAATGTTTCAGGAGGTTAGATATCCATTAACTAGCTGCTCTGTGGAGGCCGACTTGAGTGCAGCAGGTCGACCTCTGTGCAACGCTGCATGGGATCCAATAAAGCTGAGAATTTCCTATAAAAAAAAATCTGACGTTGTGTGTAAATCCAGGCCACGATGTTGTGAGTTGTGAGCCTTTTAAAGTGATGGAGGATTACAAGGTCAAGTCGAGTTTTACGAGGACGTTTACAACTCTAATATGGACGCCTGTGAGCGCGCTTTGTTTTCAGATTCCTTGATCTTAAAAAGCGGGAGTTTATTCATATTCTGAAACAGCTCCTGTAAATGAACTTGTTAGTTGTTGCTCAGTTTGCTCTAAAACATGAACTCAAACGTGTCTAAAAAGGCAGATCAGGGAGCGACCAAAGTCTGCAGCAAACGACAGTCGCAGCGTCTTCAGACTACTTCAAACGCAGACATGTCGAAGCCACTCTGACTTGCCTTATCCCTTTTTGCTTTAATGTTCCCTCGTGGAGCGTTAGCTCAGATCCCTGCAGCCGCGGAATTACAGCTATGATGTCAATACACATTGTTGGTGATTAGTGTGTGTGTCTGGAGAGCTCATCATCACTATTTTGTGCATATTTTAAGGGCTGTGATAGTACAAATGTCGACACTTGAGTCCACGGGGGTTGACTCAGTATGTTGGGGGTCTAAATGATGGGCCTGTGTTAGTCGTAGTCTACCAATGAGAGTTATTTGTCAGGGATACATGCACTAATGTAATATATTCAATACGCAGCTCCAAAAGTCTCTATAAATGATATCATTTTGGAGGGCAGTACATCTAATAATTTGGTTACAAGACCTCTTTAGTGGTCCTCGGAGGCCTCAGATAGTTCCCTTCCTTTCCCTCTCGAGTTTTACTTCCCATCTGGAGGCTGAGGTAATTCGCAGCAGTTGCTGCAGCCTGGTCTGTCAGAGATATTAGCTGGCATCACGCCACAGAGAGAGAAAGGGAGGGAGGGAGGGAGACAATGTGGAGTCATACCTACAGTACCAGTTATTTGTGTACACTTGGATGTGTTTGTATTATGTGGACGTGTGCCTGCTGAAGAGCTGGAGCGGTGCCACGCTGAACACACAGCACCATACAAGGACAAGTCACGCCGTCCGCAGGGTGGTACCGCCGCAGCAGCTGTGTGACGGGTCAGCCCAGGTGGAGTATAGAAGGACGAATACGACACTTTACTGTTGGTTACCACCACCAACTTGTGTGTGCCGCTTCTCAGAGACAATCATTAGCCATGCTTCCATTTAACTGTGGTACTGGTTTGGAGCGAATAAACTCGGCTACAGCGTAGTTTGGTCAGAAGTTGGTGCTATAGGCTATATGGCTGTAATCCTCCAGTAAAAAGAGAAGAAGAAGAACAAATCACCTTGGCAATCTAATCTAACTCATTTATGATAGAAAAATGAGGAGAGGTCTTAAGGAATTTATTTCAATTTGGAAAGTTGGCAATGTTTCATGCGGTCTGGCAACCCTGTCTCTTACGAAATTCCGTTTCCATCCAACTAAAATGCATTTTCAGTTACATTTCGAGGGAAATGTTTTTTCTCCTGGATAACGGTCGCAGTTTTAACCAGTTGTAACCAGTTGTAACCAGTTTTAACCAGTTTTAAACATATGGTTAACATTGTAATTTGAAAGAAAACAAATAACGTAACATTACTTAGTTAGGTTTAGGCAACATAACATCATGGTTTTGCTTCAAATGACTAACGTTTCACGCCACGTGGGACACGAACAGCGGTCTCCGTGAAGACGCCGACAGCACAAACAGCACATCAGTCATGTGAGTTAATGTTTGCTACGTCAGAATTTATTCGCCAAAAGCGTTTCCAAAACTCATTTAGTGTATCAACTCTTTTTTAACAACAAAAATGCCTCAAGCGAGTTTAACAACTTTTTGCGCAATTGAGGAAGTTTTCGGACGTTTTGCCTTTTCCATACAACTTTTCTAAAATGTGTATAAAGGTACGGCAACTGGCACGACAAGAAGCTGCATGTATCCTGGTGAGGACAGTCCCACTTTGTGCCTTATACGTAGAGAGTCGTATAATGAGACGTGGTGGTTTTAGCAGCCGTTGTGTCGGAGTGTTTTTCTTGACCAACAGCAAAGATGCTCCTGAAAAACTATTTTTCTAATCTGGAAACACACATAAAAATGTTTCTTCTTGTGTGAAATCTGAAAGTTTGCCATTAAAATCAAACAAAGTTTAGGGCTTTCTGCAAACAACCAGAGCTGTGTAGCGATCCATTCGATCAATTCAGCCGCATCACATGCATCATTTCATAGGCGGACAACATCGACTGGGCCACATCTGATTTGTAATAAAAGAACAATCCTGACCCTTTTTCTTTTCCTGCTATCCGACTGTGTCACTCTCTTAATGTGTCTTGTGTTTGAATGTTTTATAAATCAACTGAGAGAAAGTCTACGGAAGATGAAAGAGACTCTGAAAATGATCTAACTGCTCTGAAGTCCGTATCTCTGAGTGTGTGTGAGAGAGAGCGAAAGCACAAGAGAGAGATTTATGGAGAAGTGAGGTCAAATATCTTCTACCTAATAATAAATCACACACCCCCCCATCTCATATACTCACTCTCTCTCCATCCATTCCCCACCCTTGTGTTGACATAGTTTCCATGGTGAGGGGAAGGTGTTGACGCGCCATCGCTGCATTCCTGTGACCACAGACACATTAACATTTACTCTGAGGGGGGGTCAGTTAACAATCTCTCCCAAGTCCAATATTTGACTGCTGCTGCCTCAATTAAAAAAAAAAATCCCAGAGGTTTGCAGTGTCCTGTAGATAAAATGTGCTCTCAGCAAGAAGTACTCAGATCAGATATAGCAATACCACGGTGTACCACGGTGTACTCCGGCACAAGTCAAAGTCCTGCATTCAAAGTTTTACTTAAGTAAAAGTTTTAGCATGAAAATAGACTCCCTAATTTTGCAGAATGGCCCACTTCAGAAAAGGGCGACATGGCCAAAATCTTTTATCCTGATATAGGTCATTTTATATCTACATAATGATATATGTAAGGGATAATGTACTGCAAGCTGGTCATTGTTGTGAAAGAATCCCTGACAGGGCGATGCTGCACAGCTAGCTGTACATTATCCCGCTTATTACACGGCCACTTACTTAAGAAATCAATAATTTGACACAAAAACGGTCCGCCAGAGTCCGACATCAGAACTGCGCCCATAGCAACGGTCTGTTATACATAGCAACGGTCTGTTATAAAGAAATAACAGACTGCAGAACGCCGTGAGTTACCAATCAGAATAGAGAATTCAACACAGCCGTGTAATAAATCACGATATAGCATGTTTTATGGCAGTTCAATATATAAATACTTATTACATAAAATAATGTAACATGGTAAAGCCTATTTTTGCAGACTCCTGTGTGAATTTTCCTGTTTGTAAAGGCTGCATTACAGTTAAGTGATGTAATTTTCCAAACGTACCAGACTGTTCTATTATATTCCTTTACTCACTTGGTCATTATATCCATATTACTGATGATAATCTTTCAAAAATCTCAATGTGTAAATATTTTGTGAAAGCACCAATAGTCAATCCTACAATATTGTCGCAATATTGAGGTATTTGGTAAAAAATATTGTGATATTGGATTTTCTCCATATCGCCCAGCACTATAGCCTTTTTTCCAGCTACTGTATACACTGACTTTGTTTACATGAATGCACACAAATACAGAGTAATCAGATTAAGACAGTAGTGTGATTGAACTAAATTTGATCAGATTTTCTGGTTACTATCAATTTAGTGTTGTTTATCACGATATTTAGATACATGATTTCAACATCATTCCACTGAAAGGCGACAAATTATCATATTGAATTATCGCCCAGCCCTATTTCAGAATAATGTATATTTTATTACTGGATTATAATTATGAATGTGTGCATCACTTTGGTTGATTACTTTATGTGCTGCTGGGTAGCTTGTGAATTTCTTATCCTGACCTATAATAATACATCAGAATTTATTAGTTGGTTATATTTTGTATTATAATCTGGACCTGAACATGCCTCTAAATTGTCAGTAGAAGTAGAAAGTAGCATATAATGGTAAATACAGTACTTGAGTAGGGTGTAAAGTAAGTGGACTGAGCAGTATTTGCTTTCTGGCCCTGTGTAGGATTACTCTATGCTTTTCTTTCTACAGCAATAACTGATGAAGTGTTGATGCAACGAACTCAGGCCTGAAACATGATATACTGTACGTCTATCTGCTGCGCCTTCATTATTTGTGTTATTCTGGAAATTGCTTGATAAAAGCCAGACTAGAGACACACCTCACACATTCACACACACATCCGGTTTACATTCTTTAACTAATCCGAGGCAAAGCTAAAGGGCTGAGGGGACTTAACTTGTATAAATACTTCAGTATATTAACACTTCACAGTAGCTCCACATGCCTCGGAGCCGCCGCGGAGCATTGTGGGTAAACTGTGGCTACCGAAGGTGCAGTAGCACCTGTGGGGGATAGAAGAAATGAGCGTTGGTGTGAGAAAGCACAGCGCCTGTTTCACCTCTCCGCGCCGCAACGCTTGGATGTTAATTGAAGTGAACCTCCCGCTGCTGGTGATGAGTGACTCGGCCACATGGACGCGGTCAGTGCGATCTCAACCGCGGGCCGGCCGCCATGCTCCGTCAGCCTCATCACAGGGTGTTGAAAAGACACGCTTTGGGCGATTCGGGGTCTGGGTTTGAAGACGTCCGTCATCACACACACCCAGGCAAGTCAGACCACCGCAGCAGCTCCGGCAGGGAAACAGCTGTTGAGCGTCATGTCAGAGCTGACCTGTGTGCTGGGAAAAGGTGGGAAAAAGGGTCATGCTGTGAATTTATAACCAATCTGCTCCGTAGTGGTACTAAAGGTCAAAAACACAGCATACTTTTAAACATTGCTTTTCCCATTAAAAGTTTGCTGTCTTTGAAAACGCTACCAATTATACAACATATTTAGATCATCTCAACATCATCAGTTTCAATACGTCCAACTGGTTTCCAAGGATTCCCGGGAAATACTGGGATTTCAAGTCCTGATCCATGATGAATATGTATTATTCAAACTAGTTATTCCTTAAACGAAAAGAAAAAGAAGAAGAAAGTATCAGAACGTTTTTTGACTTCAACCCCACAGGGAAACTCATTTTGATGCTCACTGGTGGGAAGCCAGTGAGGGATCATGTACTTGTTGTATTCTGGTTTCTGTTTGTAGTCCGAGTAGTATTGACCAATCACGTTTGAGCAGGATTTCGTTGCATGCGGGTAAACAGTCCGTGCGGAGAGCAAAAGAGGCGGAACCAGTGGGCTACTCCGGGGTATGAGAAGTGAAGCAAATGCTGCAGTGACTTCCTGGTTGCAAAAACCAAGATGGCGACGGCCAAAATGCCGAACTCTAGGCTTCAAAACGGCAGTCCACATACCAATGAATGACATCACGGTGACTACGTCCACTTCTTATACAGTCTATGTCTAATCTCACAACCCACCAACTTTTTATTAGCTAAACAAATAAACTGTTAACTGTAAACTGGCAGCTTGTGACACAATCTAGTTGTACATGTCGTCTCTCAATCCCATTGACTATTGGATACCAAAAGCCGATGGGTATAGAGATCGCTGCAATAGTGACTCTCTCCTCCAGCTTTATGGAAGTGCAATATGACTGTATATCTCTGGAGTATCATTTATATTAAAACTGGGGGAAAATTGGATATAAAACATCCCTAGTGATTTTTTTGGCAGAAAATCTGATTTGCATTTTCTCTTCAATTTCTGATATGAGAAGATTTTTTGGAACATTGGCACATCAGGAAACAAATAGAAACTGCTTCTATCCAATCCAAGTATTTTTTTTGAGAGAGAAAAACAGCGAAGAGACAAAATACACCAAGCTACTGCGTTTAAACGGGCAAGAAACAGACAGCAGACTGGTGTGACGGAGCCGAGGCTGCTGGCTGTTTGGAGCTGCTGTAAACATCGGCGTTGATTACAATGAATACGAGAAAACGTGTCGCCTCTGGTAGACTCTGGGGAGAACAGGCTGCTTACTTCCCTCCTTGCACTGCTAAATTTTTCTGTCTGAAATTTTTGTTATGTGGAGCAACCCTCAAGCTGTGACAAGTCGGAGCCGGTGGGTAACACCACGAAATGCGCCACCTCCGAGTGTACGGTGACGGCAAACAAGAAATATCCTGTGCTGTTTTTCGAGACAATTAAGGAAGACAATGGTTAGACGAGGCCACATTACCAAATGATCCATGACAGGCATGAACACACACACACAGAGAGACGAGGAAACTGGGTCAAACGGACCCTGAGAGAGAAGGAGTGCAAGTTAGAAAAGCCACAGACCGAGCCAATCGACACTGGATCTTTCTTTTCTCTCATCTCCATCGCATGTGAAGATGAGAGAAAGAGAAAGAGGGATGTTGGAAGAGAGAGAGTTGGATGGAGAAACTGTTGTTAAAGAGGTGTAAAAAAAAAAAAAATCAAAACCCAGGAGAGCGACTGAGGTTTCAACTCATCTGCATTTCTAATGAAGAGTGAAGCGAGATCGGTGTGGTGAGGAGAGAAATACAGAGGAGAAGTGGAGCAGAGAGATGTGGAGTGAAAGAGAGATTGGTGACAAACAGACAGAGAGAGAGAAAGACTATAAACAGGCAGAAAATAAATCCCATAAGACTAACAAGGGGATGGGTGACACGGTATTAAAGACATGGAAGGAAGAGGAAGAGATATAGCCGCGGTCCAACGTTGAATTATAAAACATTTATTCTGCTAGAAGTTTTTGAAGTTGTGTTTTTTTTTTCAGATGTTTGCAAGCATAGAAAAACCTGATTGATGGCTTGCCCAGAGACGGAGAAGAAAAACCAAATTGGCCCATATTTGTCACAAGTCTCACAGTAGGAACTCTGATCACGACCGCATCACATCCTTTGGAAAAAAAAGAATTAGCAGCCACATTTCAACAGAAAGGGCAAATGTGGGCCAGCCAGGGCTACCTCCACAATTAAATATCTATTGGTGTTATTCAGACAATAAATCAACGTTACCAGCAGAAACATGTAAAACAAAACACAGTGAGTGAACCCTCCTTGTAGCCTAAAAATTTAGTCTTTAATTGATGAATTCATAACTGACAAATCAGCAGCAGGAGCTCTGATTAGCTCGGACCACTCCCATTAACAGCTGGCCAATCAGAGCTCCTGTTGCTGCTCTGTGGGTTGGACTTCATTTAAAGGGCCAGTGTGTAGGACTTTGGGGGATTGATTAGCAGAAATGGAATATAATATTCCTAACTATGTTTTCATTAGTGTATAATCACCTGAAACTAAGAATCGTTGTGTTTTTGTTAGCTTAAAATGAGCCCTTCATAGCTACATAGGGAGCAGGTACTCTTCACGGAGTCCACCATGTTGGTTGCAATCTGCAACCACACCACTAGATGCCACCAAATCCTACACACTGTACCTTTAACTTTTTGGTGCTTACATGCCTGTAAATTCTAAGAGATCACAAAATGAAAGCTCAGCGTTAAAGGAATAGTTCGAAGTAGATCAGTAGTATATCCTTTGTGTTAGTTTTGACTTGTGTGCTAGAAGTTTTATTTATTTGTCTGCAATGATAGTGCCCCCGACATTCAATTAACCAGCTGGGGGGCCGACATTGTTGGCCTTTACTTAGTCTCATCTGTCATTTCATCACCAGGAACTGGACCCATGAATGAGAGACAGCTAACACCAGCTAACCTATCTCCTTTAAAATGCCAGATGAACTCAGCAATGACCTGAAATAACATGAACAAAATTAGCATCTTATATGTGCTAACGTTAGCAAGCTAGCTTGGGTCCTCCCAAATGTTGAATGGAAAAGGGAGAGAGTTTAAATTGTTAATGTTTGGTAGCTAACGTTATGTGAGTTTAGTGAAAACAATGAAGTAATGCTTCAGGGTGTTGACGTGCTCCAGTGACAAGTGAGAGTGCTTCTCCTAGCAACGGTAGCCCTCAAATGTCAATCAACTGCTGTCGTGGGAAACGTCCACTCATAGATGCAGAGAGAATTTGTCCTTGACATGCGGTTTAGATAATTATCTCTTAGGTATTTGTATTACTCCTCCCTGGGTGTAAAAGTGTGTGGGTGTGTGAACTTTCGGGTTGGGCTGCGGGTTTTGATTTTTGTTTGATGTATGTGTTGTCATTAAAATTTGTCAATAAAAAATAATATTAAAAATATTAAAATAGATGCAAGGAGAAAAATCTCACTAATTACCAGTTATATCTCCTCTTTTTTCGCCGTACACAAACAGAAATGCAAAAAAAAGAGCAAGTTGTGGTTTTTAGTTAAAACTAAAACACTTTCTTTGTCTATTCTTTTGTCAAATAAACTGTGATGACAGCACCTGAGCTGTTTGTCTACAGTCTCTAATCATTGCTGCAACTCTGACAAGCACTTTCAACATTCAGCAGCACATACTGACATCAGTGGCTTTCCCTTGTCGGTATGACATCAACACCTCATCATCATCGGCATAAAAACACAATAAAAACAGAACATATAAAATAATGTACAAAATGAATACATCTTACAAATCTATTTATTAAAAAAAATGTCATCATGATTCATCATACTCGTTGCAATAAAATGACAAAATAAAAGGACACTGGGGAAACCTTGCAGTGGCGTGTTCAGCGGCGTGCATCAATGCTACGTGTGTGTGTGTGTGTGTGTGTGTGTTTACTGTTAAGAGCATTTGGCACAGAGCCCTATTATTCACCTGCGTGCTCAAGTACTGTGAATGTGTGTTAATGACAGTGGTAAAACCCATTTTGCTCTATCACACACACCTGTGGAGTGGGTTCATGGAGACGTATTAGAAGTTTGTGAAGTAACTGTCGCCATCAATCAAGCCAAAACACACATGTCGTACAAGTTTGTCTTGGTGTCTTCTGTAGCTGATGGCGTTGCGCATTTGTGCAACTATGAAATAAACTCTTTGAGTATCATCAGTCTGAAATATTTATGGATTTGGGCTTTGATTGGATAATATTTCTGGCTTGGCTGGCTGGCCAGGCCGCATTTGAGGCGGTTTTGTGCACCAAGTCAGAGCTGAGTGGGCGACGGATGCATTGTTTGAATATGTAATAACCAATCAGAAAACACACGTTTTATGTCCAGAGTGCAGCTTCACACAAGCTGTGACCTGACTACAGCCTCATATTGCTCGTTAAGTTCGTATAGTTGCTTAAAATACCTTTTTAAAACCTCAAACGAAGCCCTATCCAAGCCCAGTCAGTGAAGGAGGAAACACAGCCTGGCACAAGTTATTACAAACCTAACAGGTCTGTTTGGATCCCGCTGGGTTTGGACAGAAACGTCCTCACTTTGTGTTGTTGTTGTTGCTGGGACTGTGAGTGTGCGTTCACACAGCAGTCAACGTGACACAACTATTCATTCATTTGCTATAAAAAACACCACAGAGACTCAGCTGGCACATGTTGGGAACAGCTTACTTCCATAATCAGCTGGTAAAGTTGATGATTTTCACTTTTTGGAAGTGCAAGGTACAACTTTTCTCAGAGAGAGTCGAGATAAAACATCTCAAATGATTTGGAAAAGGGCCACATCTAGTGCTGGAGTTTACTGATTATCTTTCTAGCTAGCGACGTTAAAGGAACACTCTCACATTATTTGAGTACAGCTTGTTTGCTAGTGATAGCCTAGCTAAACCAAAAGTGACAACAAGAGGATTTACCGAAATGTTTACTACCCCTTGAACTCATTGAAGTCATGTGATGTTTAAAAGAATAGCTCAACACTTTGGGAATTATTTGCTTCCTTTTTTGAGAGTTAGATACGAAGATTGCTTCTTGTCAGGATGTTGTTAGCATAGCTTAGCATAAAGACTGGAAGCAGAGAGAAACAGCTAGCTAAAATTCATAAATTTTACTACTCTACTTAACATATTGTATCTTGTGTGTGCATTTTTAGTCACTTTTTATAGAGCCAGGCTAGCAGTTTCCACCCGCTTCCAGTCATTATGCTAAGCTAGGCTAACCGCACCCTGACTCTAGCTCCGCACTCAATGCACAAAGAAAGCGAATAAACATATTTCCCAAAATGTTCAACTAGACCTTTAAAGAGCAAAAGTGAAACTGAGAATCATGCGTGATTTTCCTGTTCAAAACATGACACAGTCATTTAGCTAGACTAGTGACCGCAAGGTTTAAAAAATCTGGATGTAGGAGGCTTTGACGTCATCAAAATGTGACCCAGGAAAAGGCTTGTGTTGACATCAGTCTGTCATTATAAAACAGTACATGCAACTCTTTGTCTCACATACTGTAGCACGGCACTCACACCAACACACACGAGACTCTGGTAAAATAACAGCAGGATACATTTCTGAATATCTAGAAAAGCAGAGTGCTTGCTGTCGCCACTTTTTTAGCGGCTGTTCAAGTGTTGACGTCTGGCGATATGAACCTCCGTCAGTTCAAAATATTGGCACCACGTACGGTATATCTCACACACAAACACACTGACTGCATATCTCCTTGTAAAGCTTAAAAATGTCTTAAAATCTCGTAATTTTCAAAAAACTAGAGTTGAGAATAAAAGATATTGTCCTTTTTGTTAAGGTAGGAATACTCTGGGGTGGTAGTGCAATACCTCTCGTGTGGAAAGCACGTTGTTTTCTTGGACTTCTGCTGCCTGCCTGAACATGACGTTTACTCCATGACCATGAGGCTCAGGCTGCCTAACCCGCAAGTCTCTGCAAATACAAAATACATGTGACTTAACAGGAACATGTTGAGGCTCAGGTACGTGTCTCTCCAACACCAACCACCCCTTGAATTTTCTGTGCTTCCTCAAAAAAAGAAAATTCAAGGGGGTACGCTGGTGTGCCGTTACTCTGAGAGACAGGAACACAGCCTGGTTGTACTTTGCAGGGAGCCTTGGCATTGTAAGAAAAAAAAAAAAAAACACAGTAGTCCAGCCTGAGCGCTTCACGTGTTATCCCTAGTGGTTACAGAGGCAGCAGATCTGTTAAGTGGTCCTTTATTCCCAAGTGGCAGTGATGTCTCAGAAGCCTCCTGTTCTTGTAGTGCTATGGTCATAACGGGGAGCAAGGATACCGGTGTAAAAATCACTGGAAGCTCACAGATTTCAATGGATCTCCACAGAAACTGAAGTGTCATTGTAAAAGTCCCCCGCTCCTCCACTGCAGAGCTGAAGAAACCCCGAGCACCTCAGAAAGCCCTGCGATTTTGACAAGCCAGGCTTCCGAAGCGACGTGTCATTTTTTTTTACTCCCAATGTCCGTCGCACGGAAACAACTGGGTGTCCCAGAAATCGTCTATGGGCGTGTGTCTACTGTGTGTGTGGTGTTTCCGGTGAGCGCTGCAGTGTGTGGGTGCCGGGGAAAGTGTTTGTCAGTCCATCTCCAGGTCCATCAGTTTGTTGCGCGAGCGTGGGGTGTGCGTGGTGTTGCGGCAGCAGCACTGGGCGCAGACCAGACCCAGGACCAGAGAGAAGAGGCCCACACCTGGAGACACACGACATGGTTAAATATCAACCCTACCTACACCACTACTCCCTCTACTAACGCTACTACTAATCTGTTCTAATCTAAGAGCTTTTACTATGTTTACAACAGCCTTTCAACAGTGTTTTTACTACTTCTACTGGTATTACCATAAGCCTGTTCAACATTTAGGGATTTCTTAGGAGCACAGGAGCCTTACCTGCATTTTAACCACAGAAACCAGGGGCTAAATTTAGTTCCTGAACCTAAAAAGTCCCTGATCTGGGGGTGTAGTAACTTTCTGATAGCACACATGTTGCTGGAAATTCATAGGAAAATGCACGAAAAATGAGGAATAACTTTTTCAAAGATATCATATTAACCTTTCTATGAGGATGCGTTGAACTATTGGAGTGAAGTTTGCAGGGCTGAACGTTGGTGATTGGACAAAAACAAAACCTTGCGGCCGCCATAACGTCTTTCACACAGTTATAATCGATATTACAGGCTATTAAAGCAACCAGCATTACTACTACATCAACTGTTGACACTACAGATGCCTCTAAGACTGTCCCTATGAATAGCAACTAGGGTTGTCCCCAGCCCTTTTACATGCTCAGTGTCAGTGCCAGTTCAGGCATATTTTATTGATTGTTATTGGCTATATTAAGCCTAAACTAATTCAGATTCTTGTCTTGTTTAAATCCACTGTGCCCTGGCAATGCCAGCTGTCAGACATGTGTCCTAAATAAGCACGAGCACAGCACTGTCAGCTAGTCGAGCACAAAAAGAGCAACTCTTGTCTGTCAGTCAGCAGTTTCAGTTGAGATGTCCACACTGACAGCGAGCCAAGTGAACAAAAAATACCTCACTTTTGCACATTTTCTGTGACATTTTGCTGCTGATCTTGGCAGGAAACTGCATTAAAACTTTAATATTTTGGTCGTCTAACTCAACATTTCAGGAAGCTGAAGAGCAACATACGACATTGAACTGTCCTTGTTTAAGTTTTTCTAATCTTAAAGGGGACATATCATGCTCATTTTTAGGTTCATACTTGTATTCTGGGTTTCAACTAGAACATGTTTACATGGTTTAGTGTTCAAAAAACACATTATTTTTGTCATACTGTCTGTCTGAATAAACCTGTATTCACCCTCTGTCTGAAACGCTCCGTTTTAGCGCCTGTCTCTTTAAGAACCCCTCCAGAAAAAGCCCAGTCTGCTCTAATCGGTCCGTGTTTCCGGTCTTCCGCATCTGTGCTGTCGCCGTCTTCACAGCGTCCGGGGACTCACTTTGTGTGTCAACTACATGGAGTTTAGCGCACTTGTACAGGTAACTGCATAGTTGTGACATCACAACCTTACGGAAAGTTTAAAGGCATAGTTTCTGAATACGGGCTGTGTGCATGTCTCAGAGGATTGAGCGTTTTGATAATTTCACAGTATTTAAATAGCACCTAGACCTGCTTTATCAAAAAAAAAAAGAAATGGAAACCTTACTTTCTACAATTTGGGACCTTTAAATTCCTAAATAACAACATCTAATAATTAATGATTAAACAGAGGCTTAAGCCAACACCTGAAACTACAACATAAACATGCATGATGGTTACGTTACCTATCGAGGCTGCTACTCCATATAAGAGAGGTAACTTTAGGGACTCCCACACTGCAGAAGGAGAGAGAGAGAGAGAAAGAAAGACAGATTTGGTGTTTAATAGGAGAAAATATTTGTAAAAACTGATACTAGTTCTGCTGTAAATCTGTTATCTCACCAGCAAATTTGACTGTGAGGAAGACTCGAGACGATGTCAGCTCTCCGGCTTGAGTCCAGGATCCTGTTGAGGCCGACAGGTACCAGGGAGTGGCCACACAGTGGTACTCACCACTATCACTGGGAACCACAGAGCACACACAAACACATGATGATCTAAATATATTAGTTCACATTACAGAACAAAGCATGTCTGCTGATGCCCCACTATTGTTTACCCCATAACCACACTCACCTGTCCTGAGTGCCATGGATGTTCAGCATGTAGGTGTGTGTGTCTCTGCGTTCTATTGAAACGTCGCTGGACGAGTTACGAGCGTCTTTCTTCACGACGCCGAAGCGGTCGACGCTGGCCACCTGGGTCGTCGTCTCTCCACCGCGCAGCCGGGTGAAAAGCCAACGCACCTCGTACGCCAGGTCATCTGAGAGACACAGACAGAGAGATCATTTAAGTAAAACTGTGATATGTTTTTAAAAAAACTGCGGTGTTTGCTTAGTCATTATTTGCCAAGAAAAAGCTTCTTTCAAACCACAAAGTCTTTTTACACTTCTACAGAAATACCTTTACTGTCTATAAAGACTCTATAACACTATTAAGATGTTTTAAACTACTTCCAGTCCGAAGCTGCAGTGCAGAGTTGTCAATGTGCTCAGATGGAACCAATCCTAAGCACTGCCTCTTTCCCTCAGTGCATCACAGCTGGACGACCTTTGATATCTTTCCATATTTTCAGCTGCCTCGTGCCTACATTTACACTATATGTTACAAACTACAAAGAAAGCTTAAAGCTGGTTAAATGATGTGCGTGTGGGGATGTGCAACAGTGTTGTTTTCAATCAATTTCCAAAGCTTAGAGTGAAAGAACACTTTTAGTTTTTTGCTTTAACGTATCATTATGAAGTAAATGTTGATTGCACATTGTAAAGGCACCATCTGCGTGTAAATTGGTTCCCCATAAGCCTCATTTTCACTATGCAATTCTGTCTGCCACCAGGTTCGATCTACCGGGAGAACAAAGGCTTGATTTACAGCCCTGGAAAACAAAATGCAGTGTTTCCAGTGCAGTGTTGCTAACTCTTTTCCATTTAAAGTATCTAGCACTAGCTCCGGATGACGTCATATGCTCATTTCATATTGGCGTCGTCATTGCGCATTCATTTGCATAAAGCTCAGTGGTTGCGTTGGTTGCAGCAAGAGGGAGCTTTCTGTGTGAAAGTACTCATGACAAAAACAAGTGTTCGAAAAAGTATATTGTCGTGCTAAAAATTGCTGCTGGTGTGTAAAGGCCTTAAAGCGATACATTTGGAAAGCAATCCGGTTGTCTTTGCAACCGTCGCCAACAATAACGCCACTTAGAAACACCAGGGGGGAAAACTTTGTCTAAGTTGTAAGTTGTCTATTGCCAATTAAAACTACTCTAGTTCAAAGTGAGGAGGGGATTAAGACACTACAATCAGCTCAACATCAATATCATCACTAAGGACACCCACGTTAGTTAAAAAGGAACATTAAAAGACACTTTTCCCCTTTGAAAGTCACATGACATCACTTTATAAAACCACTGGGCTGCCAGTTATGCAGAAAAGGGGCACTTTTATTTGACAGAGCCGGTAGAAAGCTATTACTATTGAACGATTTGAGATCAGATCAGTTGGACTTTTCAGTAGCTCCCACCAGTGCAGGATGACATCACCACTGTTTCCCAGAAAGCTCAAGTGCCCATTTCATGGAGTCTTAAAGTCACTAGCTTAAGCTAACATTTACTTTAGCTAATAGCCTGCCTGCAATCAGTAATGTTAAACTGCAGTAAACAGTCGTAGCGCAAACAGAACAAGTAATATTACATTATGACGTCTCCACCTGTGATGTGACTCTACCTCGAGTACTCACAGAGAAGTGTTCCTGTGCTTATTACAATGTGGAAATTGAAGGAGAGAGAGCGTTATTTTTGGAGCCCCAATTTCCCTATGATGACTACAGAGAGAACAGAAGATAACAACTCCATTATCGCCGCATTTAAAAACACACACCGGCTGCTGCTCCTTCTCTTCCGTCAACGGGAAAGATAAAGAAGACAGAGAGATGGACACGTGACAGAGAGAGGAGGATAGTGATGACAAAAGAAAGAAAACAGGGACAAGAGAGAATTTGTGAAAATAGATGTAATCTTTGGAAAAGAGGGCGAGCGAGCTAATTATTTCCAAGACGTAGAGAGAGAGAGAGAGAGAAAGAGAGACAGGGAGCGGGAGAGACAGACAGAGAAGCACAAACTAGTCATTAGCCTGTCAGGGAGAGAGCGACTATTAGCACTGTACCTCCTACACACACACACACACACACAAAATAAAAACCCCATGCAGCCTGACTCATCCTCTGACATTTAGGAGACAAATAGAGGATACAGATGAAAAAATAAAGAGAACATTTGCGTACGACAACATGAAAAAAAAAAAAAGACAAATGATGATGAAAAACAATTATGGCAAAAAAAAAAAGGGAAAGAATGAGAGACGGAGAAATGAGGGGGAAGAAAGAGGAGAATATAATGAAGAGAGGAGAGGAGTGAACTCACCCACAGCAGAGTAATGAATCACATCTCAATTTCTCTCTCCCTCTCTTCCCTAATGGTTTTAATATTCAAGTGCTACATCATTAAAAATCAGTAGTAGTACGAGCAGCAGCAGTAATAACGCCGGCCTTGGTTTTAGTTTAGTGTCCCGTGGTCTTCGTATTGATCATCATCTGAAAACTTTGTCAAGTCCGTGTGACACTAAAGTAAGACATCTTCCTGCCTACTGGCCAAGTTTGCAATAAGTTTTGCTGCAGATGATTTCTGGTGACCTCTGGCTCTTCCTCGAACAAAACCTCCCCACATATCTCAAACAATAATCTTTGGTTTTGAATGAAATGAAGTCTCCACACAACTAATCCTGGTGTTTTTGGTCCCCTTTTCTCTATAGTGCCACCATCAGGCTAACATTTACACTTGGACATATAATACACAAAACTGAACTGAAAAGTTAGTGAAGACATTCATGCTCCCTAAAGGAAGTTTTAACCCCACGACTTCATGTGAAAATGTTAATTTGTAGTACATAATTTCATCGTTATAGCGCACTATTTCACTGGAAATGCAAAATATATCCACGTAGTAAATAAAATAAATATTTGTATTAATAAATAATATCAGCTACTGCATTGTTGCATAGATATGTACTTACATTTTGTATTTGTATCATAGACTGTATATGAGAAGTGGACATAGTCCATTGGTTTGTGGACTGCTGTTTTGAAGACATTTCGGTCGTCGCCATCTTGGTTTTTTGCAACCAGAACTGACACAAGTACAACCGAACGCTGACTAAGACATTTTGAGGCGACCAAAATAATATAATTAACTTTCATGAAGTGAAAACACACTGTGAAAGGGTTAAAGTTGTAAGACGAAAACACAGACAACTCCCAGACCGGACAACGCCGTGGTAGCGACCTGTCAATCACAACGTAGCCCCGCCTTGAAGCATCCCCTGCTTTATGGTCTATTTGACTCTAAATGGGACCATAATCTACTAAATGAACATCATGCTGTATTGAAGAAGATTATTTTGACTTAAGTCGACCTAATTGTGAATTATTTGTCAAAACTTTAAAAACAGACTTCAAAATTGATTTAGAAATAACTCGAAGATATCGGATCTTTAAGTTAAAGGAAATAATTAAGTTCCCGCCACATGTCAGAAGACAAAAAAGAGAGAGCACGTTAAAGTACATCAGCTCTTCATCTCCACTAGAAGTCATAAAAAGCCCTCCGCACTGTTAAATCTGATGGTGATGATGATGATGATGATGGTGGTGATGAAGATGCATTAGGACAGCGTAGAGAGAGGGCACCGGGGATTTTTTTTTGCACAAAGAAAAGTGGCCCGAGCGGTCCATCCAACCAAAGAGGAGGAAACAGGATGTGACATCGAGTGAGGGGGGTGAACGGGTCGACTGACCACACACACATACACACACAATCACACGACCACACGACCACACAGACAGCCACACACACCCCTCCAGACTCGCTGACCAGAATCAACTGATGAGTGAAGTTCTGACACGGAGAGAGGGCTGATTTTATTCATTAACATCCTGAAGAAAAGCCCACATGGTTCCTCACAGCAACGTGAACACTGTTACTGTGACACAACTAGCACTCTGCAGCACTAAAGGGAACCCAGTTTGTCACGTACTGAAGTCTAGAGATGCCAACATTTGATGGTCCTAGCTTGTCAAGTGAAAGAAACAGCTACTTTTCCTTCTCTTATATTACAGCAAATTGGCTTTTTGACTGTTTGCCGGACAAAAAGCATGTCTGAAGACGCTTTGGGAAACTGTGATGAACATTTTTCTAATTTTAAACTATTAAATCGAGTGAATTATCTGCATTGAAATAATTGTCCCACACTTTTTCCCTACCTATAACAAAAGCAAGTATAGATGTCATTACATTGTGTCTTTGTGGCAAATTAGAGTTCATCAAGACAGGTGAAAAATCAATGAATTTATAATGTTCCCTGGTGCCATCCTCACTGCTAACACTTGATTTTCACTCATCATTTTTAGCTCCGACACCACACCGAGGGTGATAAAAGAAGTATTTCAAGCTGTGTTCTTGAGGCTTGCCTCAACGTAAGCCTATACTCCGTTGAGACGCTCTGCGTGGGCGGGGTGCAGGGCTTTTCTGACAGTATGGACCGGTCCACCAAACCAGACCCGTCTATCAGTCAGGGCTCCCATCGGTGCACGCTTCAGTAAAAGAAAAACAAGATGATGGATGGGTGTGATGAGAATGATGATCTCTTGGGGGTGTGGACTCAACGTGACCTGATGTGAGGACCGCGTCCTGACCTCTCACCTGGTACAAGTGACGGACGGGATGGATTACAACAGTACTGGGAACATAACTCTGAATTAACTGTCCACCTGAGTCAAGAATCATTCAAATCTACTTATAACACTTTGATAACAAACCAAGGCAATATGAAATATTATGGCAGAAACTAACAATTCTTTAATTAGTTGTTCAACTTAACGTTCAAAACACAGCGATATTAAATTCACCATGAGTTATGCCAAAGAAAAGAAGCAATTCTTCCAATTTGAGAAGCTGCAACCAGCATATGTTTGGCATTTTATTGCTGGAAAAAATGACAAATGAAACAATTAATTTTTCATTTCATTTTTGTTGTGGCTCAACTAACCCATTTGTGCCAGCAACTAATTTTTTTTTTTTTTTTATTTCCTTTGGTGGAAGTGTTCTCTGGGCTCGCTTAAACACAAATGTGAAGAAATTTTCAAAATCAGTCAAAAAGTTTGACTGAAAAGTGAGTTTTTGTAATCATACTGTTTTTGCAATAGACTTAATATTGCAATTATATTTAATTATATATATATATATTTATATTTTAGGAAAAAGCAGTAGTCCCATGTGCCCAAATACTAGATACAGTATGATAATAAAATGGTTGCATCTCAGAAACTACAAGGAGCACAATCAAGTATTTGGTATCTATGAACTCATAAAAAGTTGAATATCAAAGATATGCACACATATGCAGTGTAAAAAATATATTTCATATGGATGAATGATCTTAATTCAAAACCCAAGTATGGACCACAACAATTCCTATTATTAATAATCAGATTTTTCACATGTATCAAGGTATCCTGCAGGTTTTTTGTACGTCAACAACAGACATCCGCTGCGGGATATAAACTTGGGCTCTGCACACACACATAAGAAGTAAACAGCTATTGATTAACCAGATGTAAATAATGAAACTATCAGTGTGTTTCCAGTCAGAGACAGTTCCCTCTGATGTTACAGAGAGCTGACACTTGACCTCTTCATTTACATGCAGCTATAAATAAGGAGAGGAGGCCTGCAAGTGCATCCTGGGAAAGAAGAGAGGTGATGCTTCACTGACGGAGGATGAAAACTCAGTTTCATTTGCTCATTTCATCTGATTTTTTTTAACGTCTTAAGTACAGCAAGCAACTAAAACCAGGCAAATTAACTTCTAATGTCAACGTAGCTTTCTGAATTTAAATATACATATTCAACTAAGAATTATGTGATTATGTGCAATGAGGATTATTAGCAACATTTCAGGTGCACTCACTTTCAGTTCCACCTCCAAATAAAGTGGATAAACTGCAGGCTTGTTAACAATCTGTTATTGTATCAGTGTCATGTTCCCAGATCTCACTAATTACTTTGGTGAGTATGATGTTATGATAACTGATGGAACAAAAATAACTGTATTAAACCAAAGTTATCTTTTAAATAGAGAGTCACTGTATTTTCTGCATTGTTGGTAAAGTAATATTTTCATTTGAATATTTGTCTACGAGCAGGTAAATATAACTTGCATTATTGTGATGGTAAGACATTTAAATATATTTACTTCTGATGACAGGATAACTATTTTAATCCCTTATATAATAACTATGACTATATTCTTATATAATCACATCATTTAAAAAGCTGCCTAGCTGACAGTCAAGAGATGTGTGTGTGTGTTTCTCTGATAACACCAGGTTAGTGTCTGACATCGCCGCTAATGATCAAAGACGCGTTTTGCATAATTCTGCAGGACTGACGCATGAACTCCGGCTGCTTGTTTCAGAGACGACACCCATACTCCAGGAACGGTGCTATAATTAGACAGCCTCTGCTTTCTCACAGTTAGCCTCCTTCCTTTACTTTCTTTGTTCTTGACGGCGGCGAGGACGGAGAGAGGAGGAGAGAGGAGGAGAGGGGGGGAAGGAGGATTTGAAAATACTTAGTGACTGAGGAGATTATTTTGTTTATCACGTAGCCATAAATCAACAGCGAGAGGCCCTCAGCAATGTGAACGCATCTCGAGCTGCGTCTGTGGAGAGCACGTAGTATCACCAGAGACACCCCCGCCCCCTCCTCATGGGAGGTGCTGCTATAGGAGTATCTGATCCTCTCGCCCACAGCTGTTCCTCGGCTGACTGCAGACTCTCGTCCCCCCCCCCCCCCATACGGACCTTTCTATATGAACTCATGAACTCTCTGACTCCCCTCCAAACAGCCACTTGATAAGCTACAGCGTACGCTGCCTTACTGCACAGCTACCCTGTAAACACAGAGTGAGCAGAAACGTGTGTATACATAAGCACATGCAAACAGAATATCAAAGATGCACTTAAGGTAGGGCTGTGTATTGGCAAGAATCTGACGATACCATAGATATGATATAGAGGTTACGATTCAATATATTGAGACTACTACTAATAAATTTGAGGGTTGCAACCTATTTTTCCCTGATAATGCAACACTGAACAACAAATCCATGTTGAAATCAACAGAAGGAGAGATAGTAACGTTACCTGTGGGCAGCACAGTCCTCCTTGGCTAAATAACGGAGCTACTAACGTTAACAGAGGTGCCATTGAGTTATTATTATGAGGTGTTCATGTTCTGCTCAGTAAAAGGACTATTGGGCAAAGGTAAATTACAATGTTATCATGATGTGTTTAAATGTATTCTTGTGAAATTAAGCTTTTGCCGAGAAACTTGAATAAATCCAGTTGTTTGAAGGAGTTGGTTTTTTGCAACCAGAATTCGCAGCCTGGATTCAACAAACTATAATGGAGCTCTATGGCACAGAAGCTACATCAGGCTCCCAGGCAAGACCTTTCCTGGTGTTTTCATTGGGTTTGTTGACAAGAAGAAAAAAATATGATATCACCAGACTTTTATATTAAGTTTTTAACAATTTGGTCAAACCGCAGAGTTATAGTGAAATGGCTATGTAGGAAAGTCTGTCAAAGTTTTGGCAGGTGTAATAATGAGCCAAGCAGTCAGCTGACAGACTAGTTGAGGACAAACATGTTAGCTTCATTACTAGTTGCCCTGTTTTTGGGTGGTGAAGCAGCTCCAATAAGCAGGAGGAAGGAAGATCCTAGTGATTGGACGGCTGAGGAGGAACTACAGTGCATCTCTAATAGAATATCTGGCTCCTGTCTGGGCTAATAAAACTAAAATGGCTGTCTGTGGAAATGAAGACAGTCTGATTGGATTTCTCTGGATTAATCCCTTGAGGAGAGTCCTCGGCGTACAACTGCCTGAAACACACACACACACAAGACTGACAATTACCAGCAGTGCTTCTAATGAAACTGTGTGTGTTCTCTGCTCCATAAAGCAGGACAGCACTGGTAGAGTGGAATACTAAACACTATAAAAACACTATTTAGCCTCACAGAAACAAAGCCACTGGGAAGCAAAGTTCCCCTCTTACTCGCTGCATGCTTAATAAGACCTCCAGTAAACGAATGCTAATTTTATTTGATATTCGCCGTGTTTTACTTGCAGATGCCTTCTGAATACATGACATGAATACACGAGTTACACTGATGCCGCTTTCATTAGACCAACACCTTTTTATGTCAGCGGCTAAAATACTGGATTTGATATCTTTCAAAAATGAATTTAATCATTAGCAGTCGGGTGTAGAAACTAGCAGAGATTGCATTAGAGAGTTCAAATGTTTCAGTCTTTTCCAGTGTGGAATTAATGCGATTATCTTCTAAAAATCAAATACTACAATGTTTAAACTCTAAGCCCTATAAATGAACATTTGCTTTCCCATTGTGGTTTTAGTTCTCGGTAGCATGAAGCACTTCATTGACATTTTTTAATGTAATGATAATAAAGCTGAATTATGTTTTTGGCTCAGCTTAAATACACAAGCACAAAACAGTCACATTTCTAATCCAAAACGTTTCAAACTGCAGGTGAAATATACAGTTAGTAAAGCAGGAATAATGTAACTTCCATCTCTAAACTGACTGTTTATTAATTTTACATTCCTCATATATTTCTTTAATAACTGTTAATATATAGATCTTGTCTGATGTGTATTTGTGTGTACTGAAGGCCCACAGGAAGACTAGCAGCTGCATCAGTGGAAGCTAATAACAGATTGTGTCATATTGGTATTAGTATTGTACTAAAATAATGCAAATGTTGACTTTTTTAAAGTCTAATAAGCCTTAAACTCTATGAACGTATTACTTAAACCAGCCTTCCTGGATCGTTTTTCAACGATGTGACTAGAAATGCTAATTCAAACCAAGAAGTTTCAAACGGCAAGTGAAATATACATATTAGTTAACATGGAGTAATGTAAACATCTAACTTCCATCTCTCTTTGGGTTACGGACAAGACTATTAATAGACATTTCTACCCACTGCAGCTTTAAGGTATTGATCTAAAAAAAGATAATACAGATGTTTTGGACAATACTGGGAGAATATGATCAATGAGACTGCCTTGTGGATTTCTATCAGCAATAACAGGTTATTATACCTTGATAAGAATGAAATTGTGAACATAAAATGCCGAATTTTTGGTTAAAAAAATGGCATTTAAATTGGAAATTTGTAGACAGAGAAAAGATACAAGTGATATCAGGTATCAGGCAGCAAGGGCTGTCATATCAGATTTTCACTACACTATTATTGATGCCAAAATAATTCAGGATAACTTTATTATCATGATATCTAGGCCTACGGGAAATTTGAATAATAATAATAATGCTATCAGTTAAATTATCTTTCTTTATTGTGTGTTTTGTCTCTGAATTACACTCAATTGTTAGGAGGTGGAGAGAGAGTCTGTAATCATAACCGTATAAAAAAATCATTTAAGAGGCGCTGGATTATTTACACACTATTATATGTGTATTATTAACATGAAATCAATATTTAATTTTTAAAATATCATGGTTATTGTCAATACCGGTATAAAGAGACACCCCTTTGGGCAGTTTAAGTGAAATAAACACTGCTGTCTCCATTTATAACATTTGACACCTAGATCAAATCAAAGCCTTGGACCTTGTGACACTCATCTGGTTTCTCCTGTTGAACGTCATTGACTTCCACTGTAAACCTAAACAGAAGAGACTGTTTAAAAACTTTAAAATCTGCAGTCTTCCCGGTCGGATCACACTGAAATCTGCCATTTCTGAGGATTCCTTTAAAGCTGCGTGTCCGCTCCCATTCCTGTTTAACTGGGAGACCTAATGGAGTGAAAATGATGGCGCCGCTCTGCTGTTTAGGACTATCTGCTCAACAGTTTCAATTTGTGTTTTACTGTCCTCTCCTCTCTTCCACTCCTGCTTTTATACTCTCTCTTTATGTTTGGTTAGCCACCATTTGCTCTAGTTTTTTTTTTTTTTACTACAGTATAAACGTCCAGAGTGAGACAGCGTTTGATGTTTCAGTCAAGTCGCTGCTTTCGCTTCTGCTGAACACCTGAAAAGAAGTGGATTGTTTTTTTGCAGTCATCGAGAGGCCACCGAAAACTAGAAAGGACTCTTTTGACAACAGATGAATAAATAGTGAGAGAATGGAGCTGGAACATAAATAGCATGAAAGCTAATAGGAAGTTTGCACCGGCTCTGCATTTCTAACGGTTCATAACGCTGTCAATAGCTTTATTAAAGCTGTGGACGCTGATGGCTCCGACTGGAACCGTTTAAAATGAACATCAATATTATCAGCTGTTGAAACAGTTAATGGAGTGAGAATCATTCAGTCTTTCTGCTCTCATCCCCTCACCACTTCATATTAACTGTCCATCCACTCTTCCCATTCTTCCTCTCCTCCTCAGGAAACTTTGCATGCTGTTCTCGAGCCACTCTTCCTCCATTTACTGCCTCCTCTATTCACTCCCTTCCACTCTTGCTCACTCTAACAATCTGCTTAGCTCCCTCCACTTCTCCCCTATTCACTCCCACCTTCTCTGCCTCTCTCTCCATCTCGCCGTCTATTCTTCCTCTACCTCGTTCTGTCTCCCCGGCCGGCTAACGGAGCGTGAGATTGGCTAATTAACGGCTGCCTGTCGGCCCTGCAAAGACAGCTGGGTAATTTGGTGAGAGTGGAGAGGGAGGGAGGGAGGAAATGAGGAGTAGAGGAGCCAAAAGAGGAGAGAAGGATGTATCATTAAACTTACCACACAGAGTTATTTTAAAATATAGTTCACGTCGCCAGGTGTTTGGCAAATGTGCAAAGATCCCGTGTACGTGTTGTACTCCTCATTAAAACGCTTGGATGTTATTTGCAGTCATTAGTGAATGACATACTAAAGGTGGGAGAGCATGCAGGGATGGGATGATGCAGGCAAAATTGAGCAAGGAACATATAGAAATGTCAGCTGACAGACTTTTTAACATTAGCTTCATCAGGTTAAAGCTGCTGCAGTTCATTTTTAGGCCAGCTGGGGGCAGCGAAACAAGCTGTAAACACAAGACTGACACATTACCACCTTACAGAGTTATAGCAATTATAGAAAATGTGTTAGCAAACAGCTTCCCATTTAGCAACGTTGACTCCTGAAGGAAATATCTGACTCTTTAGCTGCTAAATGCTCCACTATGTTCACCAGCTAGTCGCTATCTTTATCCTTCTGCTGTTTAATGTTTGGCATGTAGCGAACAGTCGGTTTGTAAGAGCCTTTTTGATGAAAACAGCTGGCTGCTGCAGCTGGAAACAATGTTCAAACTGAACCAAAAACGTAAATGTTATGGGGCCATTATTGTAGCAAAAGTATTCGCAAGTGTGTATGAAGCGATGTGTAACTGTATCGCAATACGTGTGTGCGTAATTAGATTTGTAAATGTGTAAAATAATCTCTAAATGTGAGATTTGTGAATGTGTACAAGAATCGGCAAATGTGTGTTCACAATCTGTGGAATCAGATTTGTAAATGTGAACACATAACTGACTGAAAAGTCAAAGTATTTTACTCCAAGAGCTGGAAATACAGACAAATCCTCAGTTAGAACTCAGCAGGCCTCTCAATTGGGTGTCTTTTTACGCGTGGCATCTGCCGTGCCAGAGATCGTCAAATTCTGCTACAATAATGGCTCTATAAAATGTGCCGTAACACCAAAACAATGAGCTACAAGAAGCTAAAGCTCCTCGGAGCTGAGGGGGACTGCAGAGTTTGATGGAGTGAGCCTTTTCAAATTACACAAAGCCATCTGATCCATGGCTAATATGAAACTATTGGTAAAACTGGTGCAGCTTTAAAGTGATACTTGTTTTGTTACTAAATTCAAAAGGCAGCAAGTTAAAGTACGGAGCCCATGGAAGCCGTTCTGGTTGTGGAAGTCGTCAACTTAACTGCCAGTCATTGGTTGAAAGTACAAGTACAAAAGTAATACTTATATTAAGCTAATTTTTTTATAACATGTAATGGTTGCTTCTTTGAATTGCAAACAGATCAAGTTTTAATAATCAGCTTCCACTTCAAAATCTCCATTTAGCAGCAAATTTATATAGATGAAATGGTAATTTATTGGGTTTTCATTACATGCCTGATAACATTTGTTATAGTAAACTAAACATACAGTTTTAAAAAAGGACTAAATGAAATGACCACATTGTGATAATCTAAAATACTAGCACTACTGTACTCAGATCCAAAAACTCTTCCAGCCGTCACTCTCTGACAAATGGAGAAACCAGAGAGATGTTTGGCAGACCCATGGAGGGCTAATTGCTCCACCAACTACTGCAGCGTTTAAAAGAATGGTAATAAAACTTAGCGCCAAAACTGACTCCTCTTTTTCTGGGTGAAACACCTGCAGGTTTTTTAGCATGTGTGTACTTGTCTGCGTGTACTAAAGATTATAGCCACCCACCATTCAGTTAGGGATGCTTTCCAAGTAAATATGAAACAGAAAAAAGGCTAATTCCTAGATTACATCACAGTATTTAAGAGCATAATGATGCAAGCTATTTTAAGAACAGGGTGTTAAAACAAAAAGTATGTCCAATTTATACAAGTAATAGTATCATTTTCATTATAATTATTATTTATTAATTTGTAATTTGACATGTTTGTTTATATGCATTGTTTTGCCATCTTGGAAAAATAATGCTTCATAATAATTCATATTGGGCGATACAAATAAAATTAACTAGACTTGAATAATAACACTTGAAGCAAGAATACAGATCGTCATTTTTAAACACATAATTTGCATTTTGTGATCTCTGGTTGAAAGTTTAGTTACTTGATTAGTCCTTTTAACACCATTTTTTTTACACTGAATCCAAATTAAATCATCTTGATCGACACTTATTTTCCTATTATTATTTTCCGAGCCTAAAAGCAGCGTCTGGGTGTGAACAAACGAAGTACAAAGCTTTATTTTCTCCCAGGAGGATCAGAGCGATATGCTGTTATTTTAACAACAGAACCTCAGAGCAGAAAAAAAAACAGTGATATGTTGAAACTGTCACTGTTTCAGAGCTTCAAAAAGGAGGGAAAAATATCTCTTAACGGTGATGTCATCTCACTACCGCTGATTGCAAGTGTGCGGAGTCTCACAAACACACACTGCAACGACATGCCAGTCATTCCAGTGGTAATGGATGCTGTGTGTCCGCAAGCAGCAGCACGCTGAGATAACGAAGCAAAACAACACGAGGTCAAAAAGTTAGCCACTTAAACACAAACATGCTGAAAACACAATTGTAAAAACTGATCAAGAAATCAGCACAAACTTTAACTCTAATGCCGACAACAGAGACGGCAGCGATCACACGCTAACGTCCAGTCCTCTCTAAATGAGATTTGACATATTTATCCACATTCAATTCAATGTCGTCACTGGTGGGAACTCTCCAGACAGGAGGTGATGAAAGAAGCGACTAAGACTGAAGTCTGGAAGTGAATTCAAATCCACTGATCAAGTCTCTCTCAGGCACCACACCAGATTACCTAGCAGCTGCTGTCTGCGGGTATCAACGAGTGAAACTGCAACTTAAACATAAACAAGATTAAAAATCTGAAACCTAACAAGAAGTCTCTCGAAGCTATGACGTTCGTTACAGCCAACAAGTGATGCAACAAACACTATACTGATGATTTAACTGTTTTCTTAGAGGCACAGCGGGTTTCAAACGTTTTCTTCTTTTTTTTAAATCACCAAAATTACACCATTTATCATAGACAGAAACTGAAGTTACCGTTGGATTTTCAAATTTCCGACAGTCCTTGAACGAATCATGTGTGCCGAACGCTTACGTCAGGAAACGTAACCAAACTGAAGCTTAAAAAATCAAATCAAAGATCAAAATCAATTTATTCTGCATGTCTCATTTAAAAAAATAGCTAAAAATAAACCGTTTGCACTAATTAGATCCTGTCAAAAATATTAAATTCTGCGTTCCACAGCGCAACTTGGACGCCATGATTGATTTGGCTGAGACCAATAGTTGTATGACAAATAAATCTGTGAACTTCAACTGAACTGCAGGCTGTTTACACAGAGCACAGAGGAGAGCAAGTAGAGGTTGTACAAATGTAAATAGTATACATGTATAGCATGTGGGGCCCAAATCCCCCCCCCCAATATTGTTAACACTTGTTCCAAAAATGGAAAATCTACATATACAACATTTTTTCCAAGTGCCAACACACAAAAATGTTGTATATGTAGATTACATTTTTGTAAAATAATCAAAGAAAGAAATCAAATCAAAGAAATTCAACCTCTCTCTATAATGATTTACGGCATTGTAACTGTGTTATACTGCACAAAAGACATTTTTCAGTTCTCTCTACTTCTAGCCATGACTATACTGTTTCCATAGAGGTACAGGTTGTACATATTGGAGTGAAAAACAAGGCCACAGTGAGTAAAATGCGTCAGGAACAAAAAAACGCCACGAATCTGTTCGGTATTCTGAGGGTTAACAAGACTACAGCCACGCTACTGTAGCAGCTCTGTGAGGTTTAACCCACTGACCCAAAGTCCAACCACTCTTTACCCATAAGCCTCGCTGCTAGTCAGGCCAAACCCAGCAAAACTGTAATTAGTGACACAATGAGAAACCTAGTGTGGCTCTGAAAGAGATAAATGATCATTTCATTCTAACAGACTTCGCCACAGCGTTACACAGGTTCTATATAGTCTCTCTAATCTGTAATCTCTGCAGAGGGTTCGTATAAGGTCACACACACATACACACATACACAGAGTTAAGTATTTTCCTAAGGGTAGTCAATAGCTTCAATAATAAATGATAAATGGACTGCATTTATATAGCGCCTTTCTAATTTACCGGACAAAGCGCTTTACAATTTCCCTCTCATTCACACACACATTCATGGCTGGCTGGCGTATCGGGAGCAACTTGGGGTTCAGTGTCTCGCTCAAGGACACTTGCGTACAGGAGCGGCCGGGGATCAAACCGCCCCACCTTGTGACCCGCTCTACCTCCTGAGCCACAGCCGCCCCGGAAACAAACAGTAAATATGACGACCATCTGACGGAGCAGTGTGAAATAATGAGGGATATTTTGTGTGTGAGTGTGTTTCACCGTGCCCATCATAAAAACAAGCTCCAACAGGAGAGCTGTTTCCAGCCATCCCTGAGGAATGTGTTACACACACACGCGCACACACACACACACACACACACGCTGTTGCTCAACCTTTTCAGTAATATACTTCCCCTCTTATTGTGTCAGAACAATGAGCTGCGACGGTGAGCCGTTAACTAATCAGCAAATGATTTGCAAAACACACACGTCGATACATGTTTGAACTCCGTGTATGACACAGCTGATATGACTCAACTGTATTGACCTCCAGTCGGAACACCAGCGTGCTGTCACACCCTAGAAAATATCCTTTTAGTGTGTGTGTGTGTGTGTGTCCAAACTGAGCAAGCGCCACACCTTTGTTGATGCACTCGATACCAGTTTGCTAATTAGTCACATTTACCTAACGTTTTGGATGTGTGTCATTCACACTCGTGACACCGTCAGTTACTTTCTGTTACACGGCCTGTCTGAGAAAGTGAATCAGTCACTAAAGAGCTTAATAAATCAGCGTGTACTGGCAGCAAAAGTAACATTTTTATTGTCAATTTAAGACCAGCAATGAGTTGATTCCACTAACACGTGGCCAAAGCTTGATATATCTCTATTCCTCTGTGCCATAGAGCTCCATTATTCTCCAAAAACTATTAAAAACATTGTTCCTTCAGTAACATTAACACTATTTTGAGTCGGTCCCACACACACTATTCAGATGCTGGAAACACTCACTAGAGCACCACATGGGTATTAATCCGCAGCTGAAAATAGTTCCCAACAAATGCACTTCCTTTGGTCAGTTCCTGAACACCACTTCAGTGTACCTTGAAACCTGATAACGCACATTATAAAACTATATGAGTCACAGTGACTGTAGAGGAAATAGCCTAAAATAATGGACGGATGGGAATTCACCAAAACCACACAAAATCAACTTCCTGCATAGGTTTTTTTTTTTTTATCCTTCTCAAACTTGTGCCGCCACCCCTCCCTCCCTCCCAAAAAAAACAAAAAAAAAACAATAGTTACATTTGAAAAATTCAACAGGAGCACGTCTTTTCAGAACACAATGTGCCTGTTACTCTGGATAATCCACAGTCCTCACTGGGGACACTTTAAAGAGACTCTCTTCAAAGGTAGTCCCGATGACAACTGTTCACAGTGAGATCTATGCAGGAGGAACCAGGACACTGTTGTCTGTAAAGACGCATTTTTAATGATTTCTTTTACCCGTGTCGACCGGAGCCGGAGACTAAATTTAGCAGAAGAATGGGTGACTGGGACGAGGGGTGATGTTTACTGTATTAAGTTATGTTGTTGGCCTCCAGACAGTTACACACTGCACTTGTACTGCCAATACTAATAATAATACAGTATATTTATGCGTACAACATCAGTCCTTTCCTCCCTCTTTCCCATAGCGAACACGTCCATGCGTAACTTCTCTATCAGCTGGGATGCTGAGGGGGAATTTCTTCCCATGGTGCAGCTGTCTGCGAGAGCACGCTCCGCAACCGCCGACCCGCCAATCCCTGCAGCGCTCCGCTGCTGCGAATAAACATTTATGTTGATGTATGGGCATACATTACACGCACACATACATCCCTGTATTAACACAGGTGCAAAGGAACGTGTTCACATAGGTTTCAAAACACTACAGGAAATAATATTCCGCTCTGCTTGTGTTTGCAAAAATCATTTCCAAACAACCAAACACACACACACACACACACGAGGTCTGTCTTATCTGCTCGTCATGAGGATGCGATATAGAAAACACATGTCGGACCGTAAAGAGCGAGGCGCAGAGAGAGAAGAGGAGACGTGGGGGAGATGGTGACAGATGGGCAGAGGGAGGTGGCGAGCGATGTGTGACGTCATGCGATAAGTTATAGAGTAGGGAGTGATGAGGAAGAGGAGGGAGGGCAGAAGATGGATGGATATTTAGAGCGAGAGAGGAGAGGAGGGGGTGGGAGAGAAGAAGACATATTTGTGGGTTACACTGCAGATGGTTAGTTTCTAAAAGGGGGGAAGGAGCAGTGGAGGTTGCATTTATTGTAATATGAATATTTCAATCTGCACAATAGTAATCAAGATCTGTTACATTTCTGTTTGTTTTTATCCATAATGAATCTATAATTGTATTCTGATATCATACTACAATGTTTTTCACCTGTTCTCATAATATGTAAGAGATTAGTTCTGGTGTTTTGAGGTGGGGTTGTATGAGGTACTTATTCATAGTCAGTGTATTACCTACAGTAGATGACGGTCGGCACGCCCCCAGCTTGGAGAAAAAGACAGGAGTTACCGCACGGGAGCAAAGCAAAGTACTGCTGTGGACAAGGCCGGCAGCAAAAACATATTAAAGCCACCTAAAAGAATCAATATCAGTTTAAGTGTACGCTATATTTAGAATATTTTTACCTCGCCGTGAGACAGCTATACAGTCTATGTTTCCGACGGGGAACTGAAGCCGTTGCATTCATCTATGCTCTCGCCAAAGCCACCAGACTCCATTTCAAAAAACAGCAATTTTACCTCGCAGAACATGGGAGTTGCTGTTCTACCGCTACCTATCTGGTAACTTTGGGGAGAGCATAGATAAGTTTGCTATTGGAAACATAAGAGTGTGTAGCTGCCTCACTGCAAAGTATACCAGCGAAAATATACTAAATATAGAGTATGCTTAAACTGATATCGATTTTTTTAGGTGTCTAAAATACTGCTGCTGCCATCCACTGCAGCAGTCCTGTCTGTTTCTCCACACTGAGGGCGTGTTGATCTTCATCTACTGTTGGTAATACACTGACTATGGATAGTACCTCATACAACCCCACTTCAAAACACCCCAACTATCCCTTTCAGCTAATTTTAGATGTGAAAGATAATAGCTAAGATAGAGATGTCTACAGAATCTACAGCATAGGCAGTAAGCAGTATTTCGAGCCGCAACCGCACAACCCACCAAAAGAAAGTGAAATAATTTAGGAGGGCTGTGTTTGTGTGTGTTAACAAGAGCGAGCGAGACTATTTCATCTTTACAACCATTTGAAATGCGGCAGCCACATCATTCTTATTAGCAGTGCTGTTGACAGGTTTGGCAGGTGAGGAGCGCAGCACGAGTACAAAGTGTGCGTTTCTTGATGCGTGTGTGTGTAAAGAAAATAGCAGAATACTCAAGAGGAAAAACAGCAACAGTCGCTGATGGTGATTTATGAGCGTGGGACGTGTGGTCTACCTGTGTCTGCGCCGGTCTTTGGGGAGGATCCAGAGACGCTGAGCGAGCACTCCATCTTGGCCGTTTCCCACGGATAAACGCTGGTGGTGTCGGAATGGATGGCGACGGAGTAGGACGGGCCTGCAACGCCAAACACATCAGCTTAAATATGCTTTATTCAAATAAAAAAAACAACAACATTTGACGCAGATGGCAAACATCAGAGGAACTCGACGGAGATCAAAAGGATTCATTTAAACCTACACATACTATCAATTCTGCATCCAGGTCCTTGAGGAACAACAGTAGATGTGTAGATGATTAAAATAGTGTTCAGATGGTAAACACGGCTTTAAAGATTCTCTGATATGCTGAAATCAACAAAGAGGAAACAGCAATTTGAGTTGTAAACATTTAAATACCGCTGCTGCAATCCTGACCCTGCAATATTTGATGATGTCATACCCAAATACGCCAATGTGTCCAATCAGTGTGGATGGTAAATGTAGTCCAATGAGGCAATAAATTCCTGTGCGTGCTATGTTGACCGGGAAAACTGAGTTTGCAGCTGCAAAGTATGTTGTCCGTCCTGCATCCAGTGGCGTCATTTGACATGACAGTGATGCAGTTGGATGAAAGGAAGAGCTACAGGTGGTTTCAGGTTGGATTTCTAGTCTGCGCCTCTAGGTAGCGAGGGGGCATGCTGTAGATGCTGCAGTGAAAATGGCAACCCAAAATATGAGTACAGACGATGTTATGGACGAGGATACATTTTACAATGTTTTGGCTGTCTCTGATATTCAGCCGTATTTATTCGAGCTGGAGTATGCAACCTTAGCAGCTCTGTCTCCTAAAAATTACGTTCCCATACAACTAAACTGCATTCTCAATTATGTTTGGAAGTAAGGTTTGTATTTCATCTTTGACATATCACAAATAGTTCGCGGACGGCCGCAGCAAGTGACGTAATACAACGAGCGATGCGTTGAGCAGGTGATGTAGTGTATTGAGCGACCGTTACTGAACGTGGAGTGATGTTATCGAAAGTTACGCGGCATAATAGCAACTATAACAAGTCCACTACGGGTGGTGAACTGTTTGAAACTGTGACTGTAATCGGGGGGAAAATATGTTTCCCTTGAAATGTAATTGTGAATGTAGTTTAGTTGTACGTAATTTTGCAGGAGACAGGGTTTGTCAAAGAAATGCAGCGGAGAGAGGCCGAGGCTGTGGCTGCATTAGCCGTGCAAGAGGATACGGCCGACGGGGACCCTCCTGGCGCCAGAAGCTAGCACGCAATGCATCCTGGTACATGTAGGCAAGGCTTCGCGAGCAGAAGAGCTCAGCTTCCTCGATCAACATAGCACGCACTGAGGAATTTATTGCTTAAATCGACTACATTTACCATCAACTCTGATTGGGCATCCGCATAAAAAGGTGGGGATTTTCCCCTTTAAGAAATCATTTCTTTCTTTGCATGCTAAGTGGATACTCAATCCCAGTGGGAAGGGTGAAATACAGTGCTGCCAATCTGTTGCATTAGTCTGGCGAGCTAATGGTCAATAGTTGATGAAATACAGTGAATCTCAGGGCGACTGCCTGTTAGATTATTATTTATTGTGCAAAGCTGACACAGGACTTCATCACAACAGACATTTTGTCTTGTTATAGCAGGAAAAAGCACAGGTGTTGCTAATGACATTAACAAAGTGTCCCAGTGAGTCATGACAGTGTGACAGTGAGCCAGCGTGCGCACTACCAGGACCCATTAATTTCATCATTTACACCTGTTATCTTCCTGCTGGGACATGTCAACACACCCTCATTGAAAAAAAACCTCTACTCAGTGCATTACATTTTGTTATTTCTTATCAAATTTGATTGATTGTGCTTCTAGAAAAGAACTCACACAGGTCACCAAAGGAGAAACTTTGACTTGGGGGTCACCAAACATCCTGATCCAACCTAATGTCCTTTTGCTCTGGACCACGATACATGTGTTAACTGGTTATTTGGTCTCTGTGAGGACACAACTGCTGGCTGAATGTCTGTGTTTAGCGGTCTGTTAAACATCAACTCTGACGTACAAATTCATTCGAGTGTGAAAGCTGCAGTCATGTTGTGGTTTCCAGCGTGTGGATACTTTCAAGTCGACTCCGATAACATTCAATATGTTCTGACAGTTTTCCCCGAGAATGCTGCAGTACTCATGCTGTCATGTGTAAACAATCTACTGTATAATACATGCACTCTAGCTGCACAAACACCATGTGGATGGATATAAAACATCTTCCCTGGGCCTGGACACTGGTGAGCTGTAAGTGAGTAAATCAGTCTTTTAAGTCCAAGAGGAGCATCAAAGAGACAGAAGGCCCGCTCCCAAAATGCTCTCCATAACTGGTGTTTACATTAGAAAGCATGGCAATGAGACATCATAATTAATCCTTCTTTATCAGCAGCATATTTAGGAATTTATGTCTTGATTTCTCATGTTCTGTTGCAGCACCACCTGCAAAAACAACAATCCCTTTTCCTCCCTTTTTCACCACAAAATACCGCCTTAAATGTTGATGTATTGTCTTCAATTTCACTGCTGTCACGACGGCGAGGCCTTTGAAACAGCTTTCAAACCACTCAACAACAATAACAGCGTTTCATCAGCTTCCAAGACGAGCAATGCAGAATTCATTACTTTCACAATAACCGCATCGTGTCCACCAAACCTCATGATTTCAGAGGCTTTTTCCACTCGGAGGACACATGAAGAAGTTTCTTTTTACAATGTGGGCCTTATGTTTGGTTGAAGCACAGACTGTATATAAGAGGTGGACGTAGTCACTGTGACGTCACGGTAAGACGCCTCGAGTTCGACATTTTGGCCGTCGCCATCCTGGTTTCGTCGCCATCTTGGTTGCGTCACCATCTTGGTTGCGTCACCATCTTGGTTTTTGGCCGTAGCCATCTTGGTTTTTGGCCATTGCCATCTTGTTTTTTTTGCAGCCAGAAGTGACACAAGAGGGTGGAGCTAAGTACAACCGAACACTGAATAAGACATTTTCAGGCGACCAAAATGTTACTTTCATGAACTGAAAACACACTGTGAAAGGGTTAAAGTTCTAAGACTAAAACACGGACAACTCCCAGATTGGACAACGCCGTGGTAGCGAACTGTCAATCACAAGGTAGCCACGCCCTAAAGCATCCCCTGCTTTATGGTCTATTTGACTCTAAATGGGACCATAATTTACTAAATGAACATCATGCTGTATTGAAGAAGACTTGAAACTAGCGATTGAGACCATAAACTCATGTTTACAATGTTTACTGAGGTAATAAATCAAGTGAGAA
>CAKAOH010042406.1:94731-177668 GCA_916701665.1 Sebastiscus tertius | reverse complement strand
CATAGTATGTCTAAAATAAAGTCATAGTATGATATGTCGAAAAAAAGTCATAGTATAGTATGTCGTAAAAAAGTCATAATATAGTATGTCGAAAAAATTAAAAAAGTCATAGTATAGTATGTCGAAAACTTTTTAAAAAGGTATAGTACGTTGAAAAAAAGTCATGGTATGTCAAAAAAAAAGTCATGGTATAGTATGTCGAAAAAATTTCATTCATAGTATAGAATGTCGAAAAATTTTAAAAAATCATAGTATAGTATAGTATGTCGAAAAAAAGTCATAGTATAGTTTGTCGAAACTTTTTTAAAAAGTCATAGTATAGTACGTTGAAAAAAATTCATGGTATGTTGAAAAAAAGTCATGGTATGTCGAAAAAAAAGTCATAGTATAGTATGTCGAAAAAATTTCAAAAAGTCACAGTATAGTATGTCGAAAACAATTCATAGTATAGTATGTTGAAAAAATTTAAAAAATTCATAGTAAATTATGTTGAAAAAAAGTCATAGTATAGTTTGTCGAAACTTTTTTAAAAAGTCATAGTATAGTATGTTGAAAAAAATTCATGGTGTGTCGAAAAAAAGTCAAAAAGTCATAGTATGTCGAAAAAAATTTCATTCATAGTATAGAATGTCGAAAAAAAAGTCATAGTATAGTATGTCGAAAAAATTCATAGTATGTCAAAAAAAAGTCATAGTATAGTGTCGAAAAAATTAAAAAAGTCAGTATAGTATGTCGAAAAAGTCATGGTATGTCAAAAAAAATTCATAGTATAGTATGTTGTAAAAAAGTCATAGAATAGTATGTCGAAAAAATTAAAAAGGTCATAGTATAGTATGTCGAAATTTTTTTAAAAAGTCATAGTATAGTACGTTGAAAATAATTCATGGTATGTTGGAATAAAAAGTCATAGTATAGTATGTCCAAAAAAAAGTCATGGTATAGTGTCGAAAAAATTAAAAAAAGTCATAGTATGTCGAAAAAATTTAATTCATAGTGTATTATGTCCAAAAAAAAGTCATGGTATGTCGAAAAAAAGTCATATAGTATGTCGAAAAAAGTCATAGTATAGTATGTCCAAAAAAAAGTCTAGTATGGCGAATAAAGCCATAAAAACGTCATGTTAGTTTTAACTACTTTATATACAGTTAATTTCGTCCAGTGGTTCCCCACCCAGGGAATATGGAAGAAGAAAAAACACCGTTCTATTACACAAATTTGCATCAATATTTCTTTACCGGTCTCTAATCCTTGTTGTTTTTTTTGCTTGAAATATTGGATAATTTCATCACTTCGGGCTTCAAACAGTTAAATTAAACTAATTGTCTGTGATGGAACAGCAAACAACTCACCTCCTAAATGTTACAAGGGGCTCCATTTAGATATATGCTTTTTGTAAGGTGTCACAAGGCAAAAAAGGTTGGGAACCACTGGTTTAATCCAGAACAATGAATTGTATTTTTTATTTCATTTAATCAAAAATCCTAATATTAAGAGAACTATAGCTGTTCAATACTTGTGTAGAAAAGTAGTAAATTCCATCTGAAATGTAGTGAAGTAGAAATATAAAGTTGGGGGTCGTGGTAGCCTCTAAGAACATCCAGGAGGCGAAACCATAAAGCTGCAGCTTCCTCAGTTTGATTCTACAGTGCCTAGTCTTTGGTTAAAAAGCCCAAAATGTTAATGCTGCCAGTCATTATTTTTCTGCCAAAGTTTGATGACATTGCTATTGTGATAGCTGATAACTCATAAAATGTACATGGCATCATCATGGACTAATCCAATGAATGTAATTTGTAGTTTAAACAGCTGAGTATACAATGTGTATTGGGCTACATTGACTTTAATGTATCATATAGCTCCTAATAACTCATAAACTGTACATGTCATGATAATGAGCATAGGCACAGTTGATCAATGTGCAATACTGAGCATTTCGGGATATGAGTTTGTACTGTATACAATAGCAGAGATATAAATACAGTTGATGTCTATTGGATTGTTTTTAAATCTTAATAACTCAAAGTATAAAAGTTGTCAATAAGAAAAGTCATAGCACCCATCTACAAAGAACCCTGCACGGTTTGACATATCAATGTAACATAGAAGCTGTAGCAGGACATACAAATGAAAGAAAATCCGTTTCCCACTAATAGTTCATTATATATGCAAATTTATGAATATTTTATGAAAATACCTTCATGAAGTTAGGCATGGTTCAATATGTGAACAGCATATGTGGCATAAATGGGTTTGCAGTTTGGAGTGAGCGGACAAAAAGGCACAAGAAGAAGAAGTAAGCAAAAGAAGATGAGTGTGATTGCTGCTTTCAGCACTCGCACTAAATAATTACAAGTCAACACTGACCTACTGTCAAACATCATCATGAGAGAACAACACTGTCAAAAGAGCAATGTATTGTAGCGCTGAGGCGACAAGGCAGCTTACTGTCACATTTCTATATTCATATGCAAGCTAACAATCCTAGCATAGGACTGGAAAAGTACTATTCAGTTACAGTTCAACTAACATAACTAAAGTCATTCATATGATGGACATACTGTATGTTGTAGATTGATGCAAAAATAGTCAGAAAGCTGTTTGCTTTCATCATTATCTGTTCCCTTCCAATATTGCAATGCTATTATCTTAGCATTTGGAAGCATTTTAAAGAGCGAAATACTGGTCCGACGGAGGATAATTATCACCGAGACACATGTGCACTTACCGAATTATGAGCTCAATCAGAAGGTTTACGTGACTCTAATCTCTGCATGAATGGATTAGGGGGCTTTTTTAGTTGACAACATATGCACATGTGCAGTTTATATGCATTTTCGAAGAAAAGCACTTCTATCTGTGATGCAGATCATCTCCCATCCCGGTTACTGAAGTAGCCTATACTCAACACATGATGGAAGTTGCTATTATATTATACAGCCCTGCAGCTTGAGAAGGAGGAGTAAGGCAGAGTAATGCTTCTTACAACTTTAAGTAGGGCAATAAAGAGAGCGTTTGGGGTCCAACTGCTGGTGTCTAGGTTTAAGGTTGAGAAGTAAGGTCAGGAATACGGGTTTTCTTGCTTGGATCATGCTGTGTGTGTTTGGAGAGAACAGATCTATACAGACATGAGCCAGAGGGGCAAGAAGGGGGTCCCTATTCAAGCTGAGAGGGTCTAAGTATTTCTGTTGGGGCTGAGAGGTGATGCGTAGACAGGAGAGCAAAAGTTAAGGCTTTCTCTCTTCTACTCCGACTGGGGCGTCGGCGTCTCATTGGCATTGTTGTCGGTGATCTTGTTTTCCAGCTCATCATCTGACAGGAGGTCCAAGGAGGTTCCCTCGACCTGAAGCGGGCGTCTGCCTGGGCGACTGGTGGAGAAGCTGATGGGGCCGCCACGCCTGCAGGAGGAAGCAGAGCGGAGGTAGAGGTGAGGTAAAAAGCAAAAGCTACATAAGGAAAAGAGGAATAACTGCTCGTTATCCCTTATTCATGAAGTGAACATGAAAAAGTCTTAGTATTGAATGTCATAAACAAGTCATGAAAAGTAATTAAATGTAATAAAGCATCATGAAAAACGTGTCAAAAAGTAAAAGAAAATTCATAGTATGTCGTAACTTTTTTTTGAAAAATAGTCATAGTATACTTTTAAGTACTATAATTTTAAAAAAAGGTTATAGTATGTCAAAAAAATAAAAAAGTCATAGTATAGTTTGTCGAAGAAATAAAAATAGACATAGTATAGTATTTTGAAAAAAGTCACAGTATAGTATGTCGGTAAAAAAAGTAGTATAGTCGTCATAGTCAAGTTGCAGTTTACATCCATGTCTGTCCACAATGTCATCACTTCATAATTTTAGATTAAACATTTGTGTGAAATTGTCATAATTAGCATATGAATTGAGTTATTGCCCAAAGCATGTTATGTGAGGTCACATTGGTCTTGACCTTTGACCACCAAAATCTAATCCGTTCATCCTTGAGCCAAAGTGGATGTTTGTGCTAAATTTGAAGCAATTACCTCCAAGCCTTCCGGAGATATCGCGTTCACAATAATTGGACGAACATACGGACAACCCGAAAACATAATGCAACGGCATAATTAGATAACATGATGAGTTGTGAGTGTCAGATAATGGATGCTTTCATCTGCTACAACATACCTGAGGCGGTTCTTGAGTGTGTGAACCTCGCGGCTCAGACCCTCGCTGGCCTCGGTCGCGTCATCCAGCTCTCTCTGTAGTTTCCTGCGTGAGGCGTTGGCCCTCGTGGCCTCCTCCTCAGCCTCCTCCAGCTGACGCTTCAGCTGCTTCATACGAGAGCTAGCCTTTTCCACCTTCACACACACACACACAAAAATACATTATCTATGATTTTATTTCTATAAAAAAGGCAAAACAACTGTGGGGGCGGTGGGTACTTAATGTAATCGGTGTGTAACACCGACTACCACGACAAGCCTAATCGAGATGTGTATTGAATCAACTTCAGAGGGAAAGATGCACACCCATTTAGAGAATAAGATGAGAAGGAAGCATATCAGTAACTAGAGAGTTGTTGGTAAAGCTCAAAACACTTAGTGATTGATCTCTTTATGGGGGGACGGGTGACAAAATGCTTGCAAGCAGCTAATCACAGCAGTGTTCAATGTCAACAGTGTCAGACATACTTGTTCTTTAAACTGGTCGGCATGGCGACGCTCATCCTCCACTTGCATGCAGATTTCTTTCAGCTTCTTCTCGGTTCTTCTCACAGTCTTGTTGGCTGCTGCTCGCTCCCTTCAGTGGAGAACAAGTGACGGTTAGAGAAACAAAGCAAGATTTAGTGTTACAGGTAAACCCGTAAATGTGTTTTCATTGATTTCATAGTTTAGTTTATAGTTTTTGTTAGTTTTAAGCAAGGACAGTGTATTGAATTCTCACTTGGCCTCCTGCTCCAGCTGTTCCTCCAGCTGTCCTATCTTGGCCTCCAAGGCAGTGATGGAGGCCTTGAACCTGTTCTTCACAGAACCCTCCAGCTCGCCCAGCTTGGCCCGCAGCTCCTTGTTTTGACGCTCCAACTGCTGGCGAGCGTTGTCGCTCTTCTGGGCTGTGCTGCGCTCCGCACTCAACTCCGTAGTCAGGGTGTCCACCTGAGGGGCAGAGAGAGGAGAGGAGGAGGTGATGGAACTTCATGTCATTTATTATTTTGCACAGGATAATTAAGAATTTTTACAAATGGATAGATGTCATATTAATCCATTGAAAATAGGGATGAATAAAAATTATCATTACAGATGTTCTCTAATTCTGCCAACTCCGAGCACCACACCTGCATAGTTGTCTTTCTGAAGCGGTCGTTGAGTAGCTCCATGTTACCCTGCTCCTCTTCCAGCTCCTCCTCCAGTTGAGCAATGCGAGCCTCCAGCCTCCTCTTCTCATCCATCAGAGCAGACCTGACAAACGGAGTTAGAGTTAAAGGGTTTTTATATACCCTGGTGTTCCTCGTAGATTAAAATTTTGGCCAAAGTTTGTATGTTTTAGTGTGAAGATGCTGTTTTCCCCAGCCCTTCTAAAAACTTTTCCCCACTTCCCAGAGATACAAACGGTCGGGAATTCCCCCTTTTTAACGATTTCCCCTTTTTTTCTGCGATATCTCTTTTTTTTTTAACCACTAATATTGTTATTAAGGATTTTATTCTCTTTTTCTTTACCTTATTCATCTCAAGGTCCAAAAATATTAATAATCCCCATTTGTCTGGTGCTCCCCACGTTAAAAGAAAATATATACGGAGAGATGAATCTGTTGACAGATACTATGGTGGTGACACTATGTGGTCAAGTGGGTGAGGGATACTTACTTTCCAGATGTGCTGTTTGAGATTTCATCCTGCAGCTCATCCCGTTCCTGCTCTGCGTGGCGCCGACCCCTCTCGGATGCTGCCAGGTCCTGCAGAGGAAGGTCAAAGGTTAAACATGAGTACTTCTTTGTGCCTATCACCTATCAACCAGAATTCAACACCATGTAACACAACAATCATCACAAAATATGGGCACATCCCTGTCCTGTACCTCATGCAGCTGAACGATCTCAGCCTCCAGACTCTTGAGCTTCTTCTCATTTTCCTTGGATATGGCGAAAATGTCATCTCTAGAAGCTCGGGCGTCTTCCAACTCCCGCTGGTAGTCCTTCATTTGGGCCTGAAGGAGAAAACATACGGCTGAGAATGGCTGCTTAGAATGGGAGTGGTTTGAATGGAGGATATGTGTGGAGAAGTGCAACTGATTCAAACATCAAATCCGTACCTGTAACTTGCGCAGCTGTTTGATGGCTTCGTCTCGAGCCTTGTTGGCTCCTTCTATGTGACCCTCTATGTCCTTCAAATCCATCTCCAGCTTCTTTTTAGCAGCCACAGCCAAACCTCTCTGCTTCCTCTCGTCTTCCAACTCTGCCTCCATCTCTCGCACCTGGGGGGAAGCCAGCACAAGTCTTTTTATTGTGGTGGGATTAACCTGTTGTTATACTGTTATGTTATGCTCAGCGTGACTCTGCACCTGCTTGACCAGCGCTCTCTTCTTCTCGTCGTTCTGGTCGTCCCGGCCCTGAAGGTCTCTCTCGTACTGGGCCTTCATGGCCTGCATGTTGACCTCCAGTCGCAGCTTGGCGTCCTCTGTGCCCTGCAGCTCGTCCTCCAGCTCCTCCAGCTGAGTCTTCATCTCCTCCAGCTGCTGCTCCAGAGTACGCTTGGACTTTTCCAGCTCGTGGACCTGACGGGGCAGGAGATACACAGAGGATGATTGGTGAGACTTGCTGCTCAATCGTCACACTTGCTTTATTGATCCTAGCACTCACGTTCTTTCCCACGTCATCCTTGGAACTCATCAGATCTTCCATTTCAGCTCGAAGCTGCTTGTTCACCCTCTCAAGCTCCTCTTTGGCCTCCAGCGCCTCGTCCAGAGCTCTGGTCATGGACAGAGCTTTGGTCTCCTTCTCCCTGGCCTCGGCTTCGGCACGGTCACGCTCCTCGGCGTAACGGCCCGAGATGCTCTTCTCCTCAGCCAGCATCTGCAGAGGAGGAGGACGTCAGTTTGCGGATCAGCATTTTATGAAAATTAGATTTGTAATTTAATTTTAACCCTCCCAAAGCCACCCATTTTGTGTTTTTTAGGGGGGTACAGGGGCTCTTTAAAGGGAGATAGCAGGATGAAATTATAGTATTTATAAGTACAACTTCCAAACTTACTACATCCAAAGTTGTTTTCCAGAAGAAACAGCTGTAAAATCCAGCAGAATATCCCCAATAAAGTGTGTTCTCACCTGGTCAAACTTCTTCTGTTTCTTCTCCAGGTTTGAGACGATCTGTCTCTGGTGATCCAAGTCTACAGTTAGATCATCCAGCTCCTGCTGCAGACGGGTCTTTGTCTTCTCCATCTTCTCAAAGCCGATGGTCTTCTCTTCCAGACGCTGGCTCGCCAGCTCCATGTCCTTCTGCAGCTTTTTCTTCATCTCCTCCAGGCCCTCTATTGTTCCAACATCGTCCTCCAGCTTCTTCTTGCTCTCTGACAGCTACAAAACAAACAAATAAATCAGAATAAAAATCAACAATAATATTATTTAAACATAGTTTCCTACACCAGACACCACTAGTCCTACCTGAGCCTGCACGGTCAACAACTGTTTCTCCAGATTCTTGCGCGCCTCCTCATCCTCCTCCTGCTGCTCCTGCACAGCGTTCTTCTCCTCCTCCAGCTGGCGTATACGACTGCTGAGGTTTAGTTTCTGACGGGTCTCCTCCTGGAGCAGCTCCTAAATAAAAATGTATATTTGTCTAGTTAGTTTAACAGAAAGGATGCACTAAGTGTGGATTGATGGTTAATGCTCAGAGACGTCACCTGCGTGTCTTGTAGCTGACTGTCTAGTCCAGCAACATCTTTGGCCATCTTGATACACTTCCTCTCTGAATCCTCCAGAATTGTAGACACATTGTCCAGCTCAGTCTGTAATGGAGAGATAGCACGGTTTAACCAGGTTATCAATGCAAGTCAAATGTATTTGTAAAAGATTTTAATGAAAATATCAAATTTTTTTTCCACATAAATGGTCCAACTAAACCATATATTAATAAACTGTTTTTACTTTAGTCTGATACAACAGCGAGCTTTGACAATGAGATGTTAAATTGAGATGAGAAATTAAATTATATAAGTATGGAGAATGGTATGATAATAAAGAAGCAAATTTAACTTTGTGTTTTGATGATTGTATTAAGATGAGCATTATAGAGCTCAACAGTGGCTGCCCACTTTTTTGAACAGCTCCGCTTCCAGAAGTGGATTTCCCATTCATTCACTCCATCGACGTTTCAGAACGATCCTTAAATAAAGAGTTTTAAGCATGGAACCAAGCCAACCAGCTACAGCAAATCGGAAAACATTTGATTCGGATAAAAAAAAAAAAGAAAAAAAAAGCCATTCCAAGCCATTGGAAAACGGAAAAAAAACACAAAGGTACAAGACTGTGTACACAATTACTTTAAGAGTGAAGGAACTACTCATCCCATAAACCATTGCAAAAGACGACTCACCGCCTCTGGAAACTCCTGAAAAACGTTTAAACTAACCGTTGTCAATATAAAATGAAGACAGATTCAGCAACTACATGCCTTATTTTCGTGATATAAGAGAAAGTTTCCAATCGAGCCGCCATGTTGGTCCGGTTTGAAGTCCAGGACATACAAGCACATGCCCTCACTAGCCATTCACGGTACACATTTCCATGGTAACATCGAGCTCCACCAATCAGAGACTTAGCTGTTACACTTGAGGATAGTGGGTAGTGTAGTACTTCTCCATGACATGTTGTTTTATTAAAACAAGGTTGATATATTACGGACTTGTGGCTTCTACAAGAGCATGTACCATCCTTTCACATTCCCTTACCTTGTGGTAAGTCTACCCTGGATGGTTATGACATTATAGCTAATAATGAAATCCGTGATTCTAAATATGAATGGGAATTTCCACTTCGGAAACCTCACTGTTGAGCATTATGCATCTACGAGTGTCCAGAAGTTATCAAGAAATTTAATTTAATAATTTAATTTAATGGTCAGAACTGATTCTACTGTAATCAATCAGATATGTTCACCTGCAGTTTGTGTGAGCGCTCGGCCAGTTCTCCCTTGGCCCTCTCTCCCTCCGCAAATCTGGCCATGAACTCCTGCAGCTGACCCTCCAGTTTCTTCCTCTTGTGTTCGGACTCCGTCTTTGTCTGCTGCAGAGTCTTGACCTCGCAGGCCAGCTCCTTGTTGGCACTCTCCTGGCTCTGCTTGATCTTCTCCAGGTTGGCCTTGAACTAGACATAAACAACAACAAACATTAGTGTGGGTCAGATGATCGGTGGATTTTTAATCCTGTGATATTAGATTGTAGATTGGGGAAAGGTATGTTACCCTCTTGGCCTGTTCCAACTGTTCAGACAGCTCTTCCAATGTAGTGGCATGCCTCTGCCGCATCTCCTGGATCTGAGATTCGTGGTTTTTAGTCTCCTCCTCGATGGTCTTCTTCAGCTCTGCGACCTCCTGTTCACGCTTCGTCCTACAGAGAACAGAGACACAGACTTGACTTTCCTGTTGACTTAATAAAAATAATATCTACGGCTAAATGCCCCACTGTCTACGACATAAATGTAAAATAAGGGAGAGTGAACTCCAGAGTGCAGTACCTAAGTTCCTGCTGGGCTGCGGTTGTATCAAGGGTGTCCTCCAGTTCGGTCTTAAGGGCCTCGAGCTCTTCGCTCAAGTCCCTCTTGAGTTTCTCAGCCTTGTTCCTGGACACTTTCTCTGACTCGAGGTCCTCCTGCAGCTCAGACAGCTGGGCCTGCAGCTCCCTCACCTGTTTCAGAGCGTTGTTCTTCTGGCAAACCTCGTCCTCGCCCCTGTTGACCATCGAGGACATTGAAGAACATGCAACAGAATCTCAGATGGAAAGCGGGCACAATATTGCGACTGTGATGGTGTGATATTGGAAAAATTAAACCTGGAACTCCCTGCATTTTTTACTAAAATAAGATGCGCCTGAGCTATTTTATTAGTGCTAGAAAAAAATATTTCTTGTGAAGCTATACCTTGTGAATAATTCTGTATGGTTACCTTTTTAGTTTTTTAATAAACTATTGTTTAAACACATTTTTAAATAAACTAAAGCGGTCAAAGTTAACACGATAATAACGTGTTAACACAAATTCGTTTTAACACCACAACTATCATTAACGCATTAATGCAACTTGCGTTACTGACTTTTTAGGTTGTAGAGGGCTCAGTGTTAAAGCTAGAGGGAAGATACTGGTGTCATGAGAAACTAGAAAAACCTCGGAAATCCATTGGTACCAACCGTGTCATACTAGCTTGTCGTGAAGGAGGCTAAATAACGCTCCAAACTTACACTAATAATAATATTTGTTATTGTTTTGTGTTAATTGATTTCCAATAATAAATATATACACCAATTTGCATAAAGCAGCATATTTACCCACTCCCATGTTGATAAGTGTATTAAATACTTGACAAATCTCCCTTTAAGGTACATTTTGAACAGATAATAAATGTGTGATACATTTGCGTGATAAATCGCAATTAAATATTTCAATTGACGGCCCTAAAATAAACACATTTAGTCATTGGAGTGAACTCTTCTGTTGTGTAAAGACTCCACTGGGTGGCAGCAGAGACACAGTTTCATAAAGCAGGTGATGCCTACAGTTTTCTTTTGAGGGACACTCTTACAGGAGCTATATGCTGTAAAGATCACCTATTAGCATGGACTTACAAATGCACATTAATACCATGCACACCAATGACAGGGTCACACATTGCAAACACATGCCAATGCAGTGAGAATCAGTATATAAATACAGGCAGCATGTCAGCAATAAGTAAAAGCTTAGAGGCTTTTTCTTTTTTACAAAATGGTAAGATCACGACTGTACACTTGTGTGAAGTGCTGTCAGTCCAATGAAATGCTCAATATAAAACAGCAGGTGTGACCGTTCTGTACAGCGATGTAGCACTTATCTCAGACTGACTCACATCATGAAGCACTTATCTCAATGACTCAATATCAGAACTTTTAACAGCCATATTTAGCTCACACAAACTGTTATGTCATACTGAGCTGAGCTCCTACCTAGTCTGCATCATCTGCTGCTCATCTTCCTTTTTGCTCATCTGGAGTTTCAGCTCCTCTGTCTGGGTCTGTAGCTCGGCTATCTGGTCCTGGAAGTCGGACGTCTCCCCATCCAGCTTCCTCTTGGCCTTCTCCAGCTCCTGACGGGTCTTTTCCTCCTTCTTAAGTCTCTCTAGATCAGAAAAGAGAGGATGCAACAGTTTAATAAAACACCCATAAAACATCTTTTCATTGTGGATTACCTCTTCTACAGGTTAATTACTCCACTTTACTATTCTATGCATTGTGTATTTTACTTGACTCCTTTACCCTCCAGGTCGACCATCATGATCTCCTGCTTGTTCTTGACCTTGCCCAGGTTCTTGGCTTTTTCTTCCTCTTCAGCCAGCATTGAGGTCATCTCATTGATCCGGTCGTCCAACAGCTTCTTTTCCTAAAGGAGAGCGATGCAGGCAGGTTAGTGCACAGCTAGCCTCTCAACTGAGCATCAACATATTCTGATGATCTGAAACTTTTGCCTGTATCTTATTACGGTAGTGCAATAAAGGCGAAAAGCTTCTTAGAGACTACGAGACCCTCCATCTCTAACAGATTCTGCATTTATATGTCGAATCTGTAGGCAGAGATTTTGGTATCAGAAGAGTTTTTGTTTCCCTTTGTAGTCCGAGTAGTATTGACCAATCACATTTGAGCAGGCTTTGGTTGAATGCAGGTAAACAGTCTGTGTGGAGAGCAAAAGAGGCGGAACGTATAGGCCTAAATACAATCTGGGAACCCATCGGCTATGGTCTGACAATGATTTAGCTTTTTATTGGTTTAAAATTAGCTTGTAAACTACTTGTGAAACAATCAGGTCGTACACGTCGTCTCTCAACTCCAACTCCAGTCTCGCATCTCAAGTTGCTAATCAGACTGTAAACAATGAGCAACACATGGAAAAGGAAGTCTTGGCCCGGATATCCACTGGCCACCGAAACCCCAGAAATATAGTCCCCTTGCCCCAGAGGCTAAATAGTCATTAGACTGGAAGTGGATGGGTTGCAAAATTGCTCTTTCCATAACTCAAAACCAACCTTCACATTTCAACACAATACCTCTTTCCATCCAAAAGCCTCTGCTTCATTGTAGACCTTCAGAGCCCTCTCTTTCTCACCTTGAGGAACTTGGAGTTCTGGTCTTCTAGTAGCAAAATGTCCTCTTCAAATTTCTTCATTTTGGACTCAGTCGTCACCTTCTCCAGCTGCAGCTTCTGCCTGGCAGCCTCCTCCTCATCCAACTGTTCTTCCAGGTCCTACACACATCATAGCAAGAAACATATTTTAGTTTTTTGAAATAATAAGATTTCGAAGTATATTTCCAAGGGTGCGAACATTGTTTTTCAGTAACCTGTACTTAGTACATCCCTAGGACACACCTGGATATGGGACTGCATCTTCTTCTTATCGTTCAGTATGCCCTGGTTCCTCTCCTCTTCTTCCTCCAGCCGGGACTCCAGGTCGTGTAGGATCTCCTCCAGCTCTTGCTTTTTGGAAGCCAGGCGAGCTCTCATCTCCTCAGCCTCTGCGAACAGCTCTGTCTCCGCCTGCAGCTGCTCTGCTAGGATGTTCTTCTCCTCCATTAACTATACATAAATGACATTTGTTAATCTATATAGTTTCTTATAATGTTGTACAGTGGAAACCGCTTATAGTGATCATGGTTACAGTGATCAACTGCTTATAATGATCAAATATGCTTGGGATAGAATCATTCCTATACAAATGCTGTTTAAATAATAATAATAGTAGTTCGCTTACAGTGTTCATTTTGGGTCTTTTCATGCATCACAACAAATGGAAAAAACATTTTAAAACTACATTAGACTAACGTTAATTGAATTTTTGATACTTTGCCTCGCAGACCGCTTGCTTTCCGGCTGAATACCTGAGGCTGGTGCTGCGTGCACATTGATATTGTGACGGGAAAAGGAAAGTTGTTTTCTCTGAATAAAAACTGAATGCCCACGGGGAAAGCCCCTGTGGTTGAAGCTTCCCTCGTCAAGTGGATTGCTAATTCCTGATCACGCAATGCCCCCAAAGTGAAACTCTCCTGATCCTCAACCGGCTCTGTGGCACACATGCAGACCGAGAGCTACCGAGTGAGAGAACGAGGGGCCCCGGCACAGGGGCGCCGTTCATCTGCATGCACGCTGCATGCTGCAGAGCCGGCCAAAAACGGCAATGCCTCACCCATGGTGAGGGAAAAGGCAGAAGAATTAGCAGGGAGCCAGTAAATAACAAAGCGGTCCGTTTCATTACTTTGTATTCATGTAATAAATATACAAATGTCAATTAGATGGTAATCTGCATGAGAAATGATGCACAACAACAACAATTTGGTTATAATAATTATCCCTTTATAGTGATCAATTTGACCCAGACAGACGTGATCACTATAAGTGGTTTCCACTGTACTAATGTTGCAGAGGATTGCTGCGGTTGTAACTTGTAACTGACCTGCTGGTGTTTCCTCTCCATCTCCACCAGCTCTCCCTCCACCTTGGTCTGTTTCTCCTTCACCTTAACCAGCTCCTCATCTTTAGCCTGCATCTCCTCCTCCTGCCTCGTCACCTGCAGCAGAGGCTTCACCTGCAGATGAACACAGAAGTTTCAGAGATTACTGGGAGGGAGATAACTGACCTGTAGAGTCAAACACACCGGGTCTGTTGCACAAAACACCCTTGATGACACACATGCACACACACCTTGGTGAAGAGTCTCCACCACTGCCAGTGACGCAGCTTCAAGTAGGCAGCGCAGTTCCTCTGGAGAACCTTCAGAGCACTGAGCTGCTGCTGCTTCTTAGCAAAGGCCCTGAAGCATTACGACGACAGGAAGAGAACAAGGACTGAGTGAGACAAGAGTGAAATCTACTTATCTGTGATTAGATATATAGATATGACTTGACTGGGGGGTTGAGTAGATTTCAAATGTGGACAGCAGCGGTAGAAGAACCCTTACTTGCGTGCCAGATATCCCCGACAGACAGCCTGGAAGTAGATGATGATGTCAGTGATCTTCAGGTCCCTCTCTTCTTCCAAGTGGGCCAGGACTCCGGCCCTGAAGAAGATCTTACTCTGGCCGATACGGAACAGGTTGCTGTCCAGCTCCAGGGCTTTAATCTATCAAAGACAGAGAGAGACATTGAAGGGGGAAACGGAAAGGGCTACCTGCTAACAGCTTGATTCGATTAGATAATTTGCGAAAAACAATTTTTTTCTTTATTTATTCATTTTTCAGAATGTTGTTTAAAATGAAAAGCATCTTAAGATGAGATAAGATAAGCCTTTATTGAATTGCCTTATTATAAAAATTAGAAATAATAAATAAAGACCCTTGTATCAAATGGGAACCTTGTGACCTCTGAGGCAGCAGTCAAGATCATTTCATTTGTCCTTACCATTCTCTCACAGGCCTGCTTGCCATCCATGAAGCCCTTGGGAATGGCGTTAGGAGTGAGGATCTCATACCTGGACAGAGAACAGAGAGAATATTGAGGTAAATTAAATGTATCACTATAGTGTGCCTTGCACAGTGTGGAGAAGGGTCTGTGACATGAAAAACAGATGTGTATGTTAAGAGTGGAAAACAAGTCCATTTAAGGAGAAAAGAATGTAAGCATATATCACAAAGTGTCCTAAACAAAGCAATAAATTAGGAGACAGAGCCACCAACCAGCCAAACCGGTTTAAACTAGTTTTCTTCTAATTATGCATGTAGATTAAGGAGGAGGTGGTTGTATTCCTATGTTTCTATATAAGTTCCAAAAATACGGAGATCTGGGGGAGACTTTTTTGGCTGTTGTCCTCCAGGTGTTCTGCAGACATCTGTAATTCCATCTGTTTGTTTGAATAAAGTGTTTCCTGTTCAACTTACAACTGGATGGCAAAACTCATCATTTTTCAGTCCATCTCTCTGTTTGATAACCCTAATTAGTCACCTCAATATCAAAGATGAGTCTCATCACAGAGAATCTATCGTTCTGTTTATCTACTTACTATATGGCAACAATGTACTTTTACTTGTGTTTTATATCATACTAGTTAAGTTGACAGTACCTCTGTCTGAACTCCTGGAAGACGATGCGGTTGGGGAAGCCCTGTCTGCAGATACGAATCCCCTCCAGTACACCATTACACCTCAGCTGGTCCAGAACCAGGTGGGGGTCCAGTTTACCAGCCTGGGGGAGGAGGAGGGAGAATAATAAGGAGATGAAGAAGACGAGCATTTTGATGTATGGGTAAAGGTTCTGAATAAATAAGATTCACTTTAACTTGAATATGCTGCATTTTAATTTGGGTTAAAGTAACAAACAATACAGTGTGTCTGTCTGTCCTCAAAAGCCACATTCAGGACATATGCTGTATACATGATTGTTTATACAATCCCACAGTATTTAGTGAACTAAATAGATTTAGTGGAGCAGCTCTCAGTCAAGCAGCAGGTACCAAAGGTCACTGTGACAATCTTAAAACTCACTCTTTTCTCATGGTTCGGGATGATGCAGCGGACAAAGTTGGGGTTGGTGTTCCTCAGTGTGGCCATCAGCTTTGATAACTGCTCCTTGTACAACTGTCCCACGGTGCGGAACATGCCCTTCTTGGTCTTGTAAGCGGCACCGAACGCTGTCTCATTCATGCCCGCAACCTGGTCCAGACCCACGATTCTGTCGACTGGTGATGAAAAATGAGATGGAGAGATAACTGCATTAATGCGGGGATACGTATGGAACTTTTGTGATGCTGGTTTCACTTGCAAAGCAAAATGCTGTTTACATGAATGTAGAAAAGAGAAAAGCCTTGTAAGTCTTTTATTTAAATCCAATGTGGATATTCATCTGGAAATGTTGTGTAGTTGTGAAGTGTTCAACTGAGCAGGATTTGCTCTTTTCTGATTTTGTGATAAAGCATGAAGACAGACAATGATGTCACACCAGCTGTGACCAGAGACCATCAGCTGGTTTGATTTTGTAGGAGACATAACATACGCTAGCACACAGACCTGGTTTCTCTCAGCTGGCTTACTGCTGAACAATCCATCATTCAAAAATGATTTTAAAGCAGGGTCAAACTGAGTCCACCAAGCAGCTGTAGAGTATTTAATACAGCCAGGACACAGAAACAAACTCTTAAATATGTAACATACATTAGAATATTGCTAAAACAGTGAGGCTATAAAGCTATTTAATATTAACCATTATTAAATCTAAAAGAATCAAACAGCCAACCTATTAAATAACAGAAATTAGCGTGATTATTCCATTTAATTTTTCTTCTTGTTAGGTACAGATATGCATGTCAATTTAAAATGTAATTTGTTTTTGGCCACGGTAGACCAAAATGAATCAAACTTCCTGCTGTAGGGGCATCTTGATCTTTGTCACATATCATCCCTGAGTTCTCTCGGTCTCTCTACTTGTTAACTATCCAATAAAGGCAAAATGCAAAGAAAAATAAACCTAAGAGGTTCCCTATGGAGGTACAAACTGAAGTTATTTTTACATTCACTAACCCTAACCCTGTTCATCAAGTGTGTCAAATGCATTTCCGTCCTCATAAAACATTTGCAAAGCTGTTTTTTAAAGTATTTTAAATCCAACATTGTTTACATCCATAGTTATTAGACCATAGACTATATAACAAGTGGAAGTAGTCACTGTGACGTCACCCATTGGTTTGTGGACTGCTTTTTTGAAGCCTCGAGTTCGGCATTTTGGCTGTCGCCATGTTGTTTTTTTGCAACCAGAAGTGACACAAGAGGGTGGAGCTAAGTACAACCGAACGCTGAATCAGACATTTTTAGGCGACCGACGTGTTACAATTAACTTTCATGAACTGAAAACACACTGCGAAAGGGTTAAAGTTAAACAACTCCCAGACAGGACAACGCCGTGGTAGCGACCTGTCAATCACAAGGTAGCCACGCCCTAAAGCATCCCCTGCTTTATGGTCTATTTGACTCTAAATCAAACCATAATTTACTAAATGAACATCATGCTGTATTGAAAAAGATTTAAAACTAGCGATTGAGAACATAACTGTTTACTGAGTGTTTACTTTTGCAACCAGAGGAGTCGCCCCCTGCTGGCTGTTAGAAGGAATGCAAGTTTAAGACACTTCCGCATTGGCTTCACTTTCCAGACCCCAGATTTGCTGTCTTTTACTAGCTAGCAGTCTTCTTCTTCTTTGCCTTTGTTGTCACATTACAATATATTTTGCGTGTTACCACCACCGTCACCTGCTGTGACTGTGTATAGTGTCACCTGTGCTTGAGCGTCCATGTGCACGAGACAGGGACCCTTTCATAGAACAGCTCCATAACACCAATAGAGGTCAAAAACTCCACAGGGAAACTTTTAACATCTTCCTCTTTAGTTTTTTTTCCCATCTCTTTAATATATTAGAGTTAGATTATATGTAGGTTGTGAACAAATACTGTCATCCAAATATAAATATGGCCAGAAGTGAAAATGACATAGCAGTGTAGTTCATTTAAAAGTGCATCACAGCACTAAAAACGATATTCACCGATGTAATAAAATCACATCTTAGGCTTTTATCATTAAAGCACTAATAAATCAAAGCTTATATAACATCCTAGGAAATTTCAAAGTTGTGTACTTTTGTGACGTAACAACCAAAACATTTATTTTGCTTATATTTCTCATTAAATAGTTGACCTGAGCTCAAATAAAGGACACGACCCCATTAAGATTTTAACTGTTAAACAAACTACTGCACGGCAGTTCAGCAACGCTACATCTCTCAATCTTTTAATAAAAAAGATTAATGAGTTGGATCAGATATCTGGCGTGCCGGTTCCTCAGATATTCCATTCTCTCAGTACATATAAATACCAGCACTAAGTAAGCAAGAACGTAGATCAATTCTGGATCCAGTTCTTCCTCAAAATTTATTTGGATACTGCTATCTCTTATCTTTCCATCTGCTGTTAGCTCCGACACACATGCTCTGGTTTAAGCCGGTTGAGTTCACAAAATATTGTATAGTTACTGGAATGATTTTTAATATAACTATATCAGCGAACTCAGTGGCCTCCTTAAATATCTTTAGTGGATAGAGGGTATTTGCCCCTTTTAGGTGTGGTGACACCATCTCTAAGCACGGTGTCCCACCAATCCAGTTTCCTTACTGTATCCCATCGACAAAAATGTATCATGGCCTAAAAGCACTTTCAAAATTCATCCATCTAACTAGGCAAATGTGCAATTCTAAAATTTCCTGTCTCAGATTTTCAGCCTTTTGACAGTAACAATCTGTTTTCTGTTGTGATAATTCACTTTGTACCCGAAAACAAAACTTTATTTTTGCACGCTGCTGGCTTATGAGTCCTAAAACTCGGAAATGAGTTAGTGTTTTAGCACTTCCAGTTCCCTCGTCTGGAAGTCAATGGCTTTTTTGAATGTGTTTTTAGTTAGATACCTGAAATAAGGTCTGTGGTTAACACAAGCTGAAGAGATTTTAACCTTTTGTTCTACGACATAAAATAAATCAGTAAATACCCTACTCGTGAATTTTGAAGTCTTAATGGGTCTTAAAAAAGGCGGATGCTAACAAGTGGCTAAATGAGACTACTAAACGTCATCACGCCGACTCGTCCGCCTTTACAGCCTCGTTGTGTTTACTCACTCATGTGACCGTGGTGTAGCTCGTTTATAGCCAAGCGTTAGCTTTTTACATGTGGCTATTGCATTCACACTTCAAAAATCATAAAGTGGTGATCAATTGTGAAGATTATCTTGCTGAACAAAACGTGCAAGTATCATAAACTTAGAGCTTATTTTTCTGCTTCCTTTGGCTTTCTGTTAAGGGAACCAGTGTGATGCTAACTTCCTGGTTGGCCTACAAAAATACGTCATCCCTGCACCACTCTATAGTTGTTGGAATAATTATAGTGGCAGTAAGCCAACAGCATTCATGGAAGAATGAAATGTTTTAGTATCGAGAGGTTTTTTACAGCCATGCAAAGCCAGAGGGGAGTTTTTAGAGGGGTGCACAGTACAGCCAGGACAGGACAGGGAACCAATGATCCCTCCAGTGCAGAGGATGAGGAGAAGCCAGTGGTACGCAGAGGTAAAGTGCTACCATCATTCACCTGGAGCTTCCTGGAGCCCAGACACATTGTCATAGAAAGAGGCTCTCTGAAACGTCTGAATGTCTACAGCAACAGAGACACAAGGACAGAGAAAGAAGGCAGGAGAGTGAGAGAGAGAGAGAAAAAAACGTGTGCATGCAAACACATACACTCCATCATTCATACACCCACAATCATACACACTTTCACAAGCATCGAGTAGCTGTTAAAAAAGAGGACTGAGGGGCAAATGTCAGTTCTGTTATAATACAGTACATGCATATTATCAAAGCCATGTTATTATTCAAAGCCAGTGTCGGGTTATCAGCTGAACATTAATGAGGAGAAAGATTAATCCACAAAGTGTTATATAACCACTTTGCCTTCCATATAACCGGTCTGTGATTCAATAAAAAGAACAAATGACAAATTAAAATGACTATTCAGGCTACCAGATTGAAATATTAACAGTGAACTCGCTGGGGGAGGAAAAAAAGGATTAGCAATAAATCCGTCATTCAGCTGTGAAAGAAGAATGTCTTTACACTTCATGTTTTCACAGGCAAAACTTCTCCTACATTAGAGAAACCATGAAGCACATCGCTGAATGAAACTCAGGAAGACAGGAAGTGAGAGAAGAGAGAATTTTCATTAGTTTCTAACATGCTCTGAGGAGTTTACAGTCATGCCAGTGGCATTTAAGTATTTGGTCATAAACCAAAGAATTGGAAAAAATAACATTCGACCTTAAGATAAAAAGTTAAGCATCGACAAAATTGAACAGCTGCACCAAATTAACAAATTGCTGCTAGCATGGCGAGAAAACCAAAATAGAAGACAAAAATGCTTTTAACCCATTTGTGCTTGCAAATTATTTTTTTTATTTCCTTTGTTGGAAGTGTTCTCTGAGCTTGCCTAGGCACAAATTTGAAGAAATTTTTAAAATTGGTCAAACCGTTTGGCTGAAAAGTGAGCTTTTCTCACCATACTATAGTCTTTGGGCACATGATGGGACTGCTGTTTTTGCAATAGACTCTAGACTATGATAAGAAAATGTCTGTATCTATGAAACTACAAGGAGCACAATCAAGTATTTTGAATCTATGAACTCATAACACGTTGAATATCAAATATATGCACACACATGCAGTGTAAACAAAAATTTAATATGGAAAAATTTTAATTGAAAAGTTTTCAAAATTTTTCATGTGATCTAAAAAAATTCAAAACTGTACTGTTAGATATTTGCCTAAAGTATCTCTGTTACCAAATTTTTAACAAATGTTGCGGCATTTTTTCCTCATCATACTAAACATAGCCTTTGCGCACAAATGGGTTAAATGCTTTTCTTTTTGTGCCTCATTTGTTCACTATAGGTATAGTGTGTGTGTAACATCCTTCTGGAGTGATAAAGTTAAAGGCGTTTATTTTGAATTCATACCACAGATTAAATTGAAAATCAACATGCAGTATTTTTGTACAATTAACAGCTCAATGAGCTCCCACACAAATGTTTGAGGGACTCACCATCTTTCCAGAGCTCAGCCACAAACTTGTCAGTGGACTGGTGCAGCAGCGTGGCCACATTGTCATTCAGGGGATCCATGTTCTTCATCAGCCATTCATCAGCTTTATAGTCCACCTAAAGAAACATCATCAGTGTTGTTTTAGTGGTTTTCCATCGAAAATCTCAAACACATTCAGGTTCAGCATTAAGAAATCATGTTTTTTCTTATCACTACAAATGATAAAAATGAGAATACTTTCGAGGCAGTTTAACCCAAACAGGCTACAGTGTAATATACTGTAAATACCGATAATGACCACACACCTCAGTTACTATTTGGTTATACAAGGTTTGGCATTCGGCATCATAAAAAGCAAAACAACTCAGCATCAAATCAGATTTCATTCATGAACTTTGTTATCTGTCATCCAATCATTTTGCTTTCATTACTGATATACACCAGCGTGTATAAAAATGCTGTAAAAATACACTTTCAGAGGACTGGCTTTCAGTCTCAGATTAATTGCTGCCGGTCTGTTGCTTCACCTGTCTGCAGCAGTCTGTGTAGTATATCTTAAGTGACAGATTGATCTGGCTCTACGGTGTTTCAAAATACCACGCAGTTGTTTTGTCTCACAGGCAGTACCAGATGTGCCGTATGTGCTACGTGGGACGATAACAGATACGATGAGTGGTGAAGTGAATAAGCAACGCTGACATAATAAGAATCATTTTTGGGTTAAGCACATTATATTTGACTGACAGCACCGTCAGGTCTTACTGGACCACAGTGTGCTGATGGGAATAGTCTCTGTAACGTGATGACGGCTTTTACTTGGATGTGTTCCTCAAACGTCTAACGCACTATGAAGGGTGTTGGACATAATAAGTAATAATTGACATGGTCGGCAACCTGAGCGGAGGAATGTAAAGACCTCCAGATGGGTTTCATCAGAATCCTGGAAAAGCAAACTCCCAATGTTTGTACTTATTTTCCTCTTCGGCATCACTCTGTCAGGCAGGGTTTATTTGATGAAGTTCAAATTTAATGCCTGCTCCAGCATCGAATATGGGATGCTTGACATCGAATCGCTGAATCTGAGATTTTCACCTGTTTGTCATGGCAAGGCTCAGGCCCAGGACTGATGTTTAGACACGACTGACTGATGCTCTTCACTGTGGTCGCAAACACAGACAGGAAAAAGAGACAGGTAAACCTAATTAAACTACCACTCCAGGGATGATATCAGCTTTCATTGTCGCGACTGACAAGGCGTCCTCTCTGGAATGTTGGCGAGTATCGTTTTCTCTTTACAGATGGCAGACCACCACACAAAGGTGAAAGTTGAAAACCCCCGTTATGTAACCACCAGGCACCAAAGACTCTCAATCACACACCAATGTGAACCAGATGTGGCTTTCCTACAGCAGCGGTACGACAACTGGGCTATTGTTTTCAGGCAATGACCTGGTTAACTGCACTTTTAGGGGAGCTAAGTCTGTGCTTCCGAGAAAGGCTTCAACACAGTTGTTGCATAAGGAAAACACATGCATGAATCTGGGGCTGTAAAAGGGGGACATGAATAATGGTTTTCACAAATGCCTATTGCTTTTTTAAGAATTCTCTTCTAAGAGTAGTAGCATACTGAGGTAGTAGATCCAACCCGCTACCATTCCCAAGAGTGCAGTCAGACTGCAAGAAACCTTAATGGGCCTGAAATACATACCTTTCCTGCGTAGTGAATGATGCAGAAGTCGGCTTTGTCCTTGAGCTGACGTGGCTTCTGAAACTTGGTGTGTGTGCCCTGCTCCTGGAGCACCTTGTCTATGAAGGTCTTGTCGGTGGCTTTAGGAAACCAGCACTCCTCGTCCAGCAGAGCGAGGATACCAGGGGGGTTAGTCTGAGGACACAGAATTCGTTTAACACACATATTCATAGGCAGACCAACATGTTCTCATCCCTTCGCGTACCGTCGTTTTGTCACGCCCCTTGGTGTCACATTAAGATTAGGCAACAAAACCACTATAGTTAGGTTTAGGAAGGAACTACATGGTTGGGCATAAAACTGATGTTTGTACAGTGAAAATCAAATTGAACGTTGTGAACACGGGACACGAATGAACAGCTGATACACAAACAGCAGTCTCCTGGATGAAAGCCAGGAGCCGAGATGTTTGTTGGACCCTCCCGCCCACCCGGTGTGTGTCTTTTCACTCTTAAAACTACGTCACCACAGTCCTGGCGCACTTTCTCAGAGTGTTTACTGTTGTTAATGGAACCCCCGGTGCTAAAGGGTGCCCTGTGCGGCGGTATCCCGATGGCCGTGACAAAGCCTCTGTATTTGACGCCCTGGGAATGAGAACGGGCCGGGAAGACACACATACAGTCGCACACATAGATGGAGAACACTGACCGGCCTCTCGATGAGGTCGATGCAGGGCTGCAGGTCCAGGCCGAAGTCGATGAAGCTCCACTCGATGCCCTCCCTCTGGTACTCCTCCTGCTCCAGGATGAACATGGTGTGGTTGAAGAGCTGCTGCAGCTTCTCGTTGGTGTAGTTGATACACAGCTGCTCAAATGAGTTCAGCTGAAAGGAAGCACAAAGCAGGAGTTTGTTAGTGATGGTGACATGTTGATCATTTTGTAAATTTGATTGTTTTTTCTTTAGATGGCCTAAAAAAAAAGTCAACAACCTGGATCATTGGATTCTGTTTAGTCCATGTGTAAAGAAACAAAACTACAATGTCCAGAAGGTAGTTATAGTTTTGTGGAAATGAGTTTGTTCATAAAGCCAAAGACAATCAGCACCTCAAAGATCTCAAAGCCGGCGATATCCAGGATGCCGATGAAAGATGCACCCTGACGTTTGGTCCTGTCAAGGGCCTTGTTGATGCGGTGAACAAGCCAGCGGAACAGCCGCTCATATGTGGCCTTGGCCAGGGCTTCAACAGCAAAGTCAGCCTGAGGAAAAAAAAAACAGGGTGAGTAACCATGAAAAACCCTTAATAATACATGAGAGGAACTATAAGAATATACATGTTGTGTTGCTGTTGTAGCTTTGAGTGTTGTTGATGTATCATGTGTAAAAGTGAGGTGTACTATAAACAGAAAGATATCAAAGCACAGATATACAAACAGGATTTTTTCAGGTTTGATGTTTTCACTTATTTAACAGCTAAACATGAATGAATAAACATGAATTGCCAACATAATCCTCAGTTAGACGGCACCTTACCTGTTCTTTGGTCTGTGCTTTCTGTACGTAGTCTCGTCCCACTTTGATCCTCGGGGTGAGGATAGCTCTGGTGAACTCCATGACATTCATCCCAAGCAGGTGACAGAGCTTCTGCGCCACTGAGTGTGCAAGAAAGCAGGAAGCATGTGACATATTGCTTGATATAAATTTCAAATTTCATAAAAATAATAACATAATAACAGATTTGTGCTTTTTTACTATCTTCGGAATCAGATTTAAGTTTGGTGCTGGGTTCAAAAATTTAAGTCAAAAATCAAATAAATCAGCCTGAAAGCAACGTGGCATAACTCTCTTTCAACAATCCAGGATATGAGACCCAAATACTGCATATTCTGGCAGGGTCGAGACCCCAAGATGGGTCAGGGAACTAAGATCAGTATGTTTAATGGATCTGACCCCAAGACAACAGATCTAATAAAACAAACTATTTCATATATTCATTCGCCTTTCTTCTTTCTTATGTGACTACGGTACAGTCCAGACTGCAGGAGCACCAGAGGCCTGTACTACGAAACGAGTTCAACATACCCAGGGTATCTTCTCGTTATCGCGTTGAACTAACTCTAACAAACGTGATCCCGCTAAGCGGTCCTACGACACTGGTTATCAACTTGGTAAGTCAACCCGGGGTTTCTCAAATACCAAGAGGTTTAATACATAATCCAGGCTAAAATTAACACAGTTGAAGCAGCCAAATGCAGGCAGGACAGCTGGCAAAAGAAAAAAATGCCAATGTGTGAATGCGTAAATTAACAGACTTATTGATTTAACGGAATACTCAAAAGTCAGATATATTCGTCTAGATGGGGCAGTGATTATAAAAATAGCTTTCAAAATGGAACGAATTAATAGATTGGACTTCATTATGCCCTTTGGTAGTGTTGTGGCATTTATGACTATTTCAGACTTCTTTCAGCTGTGTCCCCGACTCTGGCGGTGTGAAACGGACTTGAGAGCAAGTAAAAACATGAATATAAAAACATAATTCAAAGCGGTAAGCACCTACTGCATACAACCAGCTCTCCTTCCTGCATTTGTCAGTTTAAACTGTGTTGGTTTTATACGAGTTGATCTCTTATTTTGAACATAACCTGCTCCGGAGGAGGTTAAGTGTTCAGCGTAAGTTACCATGGTGATCTACCCCGGTAAGAAGTGAACCACCGTCGCAGGACTGAAAACCCTGAAGGGTTAAACCTGAAGTTACCTCGCTAACCCCAAATCCTGCTTCATAGTACAGGCATCTGATGGTGCTGACGTGATCCAAACATTATAAGCATTCCAATATAGAGAGACACACAATCTAACTTCAGCATGTGCTCACAGTCAATGAGAAAATCGTGACAGTATGTATATATGTGGAAATGATGGTCTGTTTTCCACCACCTGTTGTGGTGGAAGCTGAAGCGTCGGAGTCATCTCATTTTCTGGTTTCATGAATCATGACTGACACAAGCAAGGAATGTTGTGTGTGTGTACGTGTTTCACTTTGACTGGATGTTTACCTGTGTTCTCAGGCATGGAGGCCTGATCGGTGTTTCTCTCTTTCTTAAAGATAATGTTGCCAAACTGCAGCACTGAAGAGACCACCTTTAACATGCCTGGCAAGGATAAGATAAGGATAAGATTAGGTAATTGCAGAGTAAGAGAGGAAACAAATGTAATTATAGAAAGAGAAGGAGAATATGAAGGCATTGTGTTTCAGGGCACATCTGGAAGTACTACTCACAGACAATCTCTTCATGGGAGAAGCTCATGATGTGCATGGCATCCAGAGTCTCCTGGAAGTTATCCTTGTCCTGCTGGCCGGGGATGGTGACGTTACCATTTGACAGGAAACGGTAGTTGTTAAAGCCTTCAAGAAGCAGGTCCGCTGAAGAAGGAAAGGAAAGAAAGATGATTTTTAAATTAATTCTTTAGTATTTTAATGGTAATTTTAACCAGCATCCTCATATTTATGCTTTAGTTTTAAGATGTATGTTTTTCCAGTTAATGTGCTGTGCTGCATGTTGGGATACTTTCTGTTCCTGAAGTGTATTAGGAACATGATGCCCATTACAATTTAAATGATCGTTTGATGGACAGACATATTACAGGCATGTGTTACATTTACATCCATGTTCAGTAAAGAGTAAATTCAGTCTAGACTAAGAGAGTAAGCAGAGAAGTGAGGGAGAGATCGAGTGTAGGGCTGCGACTAACAATTATTTTCATTAAAGATATATATGTTGATTATTTTCTCGATTAATCTATTAGTTGTTTGGTCTATAAAGTGGTGAAAAATGTCAATCAGTGTTTCCCAAAGCCCAAGATGACGTCCTCAAACATCTTGTTTTGTCCACAAATCAAAAGATATACAGTTTACTGTCACAGAGGAGTAAAGAAACCAGAACATATTCACATTTAAGAAGCTGGATTCAGAGAATTATCACTTTTTTCCTTAAAGAATTACTCAAACCGATTAATCCAACATCAAAATAGTTGGAGATTAATTTAATAGTTAAAGTAATTTAATTGTTAAGCTAATCAATTCATCGAATAATTGTTGCAGCTCTAACTGAGTGACCTTTTAAATCCACTAGTTCATAACAGAAACATGCTATCTAAACATATTCTGCATCATCATGAAACAATGTACTAACAAGCTGAATTAAAAGTCGAATGAGGGGAATAGATTGGTTGGCCGGTGCTAATTCAAACAAGCTTCCTTCAGCTCTGTTCCTCGCCTGAGGTAAACTGGCACAAATATGAAAACCTCACTGTCATTGCTCTGGTGCTTATGTTTAAGACACTCACTTCGGAGATGCTCTCCAGCCCCTGCCAGCAGGCGGTAGAAAATGTGGAAGGTCCTCTCATCTTTGGCCTGTCTGATGGCCCTTGACTTCTCCAGAAGGTCTGAGAGCAAAGGTTAAGGACTAACCAGGAAATAACAACATGGAAAAAAACAGGGAACTGATACTGCCGTTGTAGTAAATATTAGAAAAAAAACTACCACACTACGCTGTTGTAGAATTTCTGCGTATGAGGAACAACAGGTTGAAATCCAAGATCTTAGAAGAATCCCAAAAATCCCTGCAGAATCAAATCTTTATTCTCTGTAGAGTGTTGCAACAAAGAAATATTATCCTGAGGAGCTTTATCCATTATTTTCCTCAACAGGCATAAATAAACTTGAACTAGAATTACCGCCTCGCGGTTATATGCCTCCGCCAACCACTCAAGTTTAAGTTTCTTTAGAGCTCAGTGCCCTCTAGCTCCGTCTGGAGAATACGCAGAACGGAGAATGGCATTCTTGTGGTTAAGTGAGCGTAAGCCGTGGTGAGCCGTACAGCCTAACCACTGCTCTCAGATCTAAACTCAATGTGTAAGCCATCTTTTAGCTCCCTTTGTTGTGTTAGAAACAATCTTTAGACCGTCTGCTCCTCCAGCCTGTCCCAGTAATGAGGATACAAGTTTCAATATTGGCCCCGACAATGTAGCCCGTGACGTCAAAGTTGATTCTGATGAACTTCCCCTGCAGGAAACAAGATGCATGTTTATGTTAAAAAACAGTTGTTGAATCTTCACAGATTCATTAAAGAAGTCTATGATGTCATTGTGTACTGTACTGTGTGTGTGTGTGTGTGTGTGTGTGTGTGTGTTTGTGCATCTGATATATATTTCTTCTCTCTTTGTACACCGTTGCATTTTAAGTATAACTTTGTGGATTCTTGCAGACGACAGAGACACAGAGGAGAACAAAATGTCTATATTAGGACAAGCCAGGTTAACAGGTCAGAAAGAATCTCAGGCATGTCTGTGGTTTCCTGACAGTGAGTGTGTGTAAGTGTGAATATGTGCCCATACGTCTGCTGGTCTTCATTGCTTCTCATCTGAGACAGCCAGTGATTCATGAGGGCTGAACACCATGGTGGTTAACCTCGGCCGCATGGTTTACTTAGTCATGCAGAAATAAAATGCTTGGAGCGACAATTGATTTATGGAACTCATCATTGCAAGATCAGAGATAACAAAAATACTATAAGAGCAGCATCAGTCCACTTTAAAATACTACATTTTTCAGGTAATTATAGTATTAGAGAACCAGGAACATATTTTAGCCACCTAAAAGAAAGGCCCACCTAAAAAAATCAATATCAGTTTAAGTGTACACTATATTTAGAACATTTTCACCGCTTTACTTTGCCGTCAGACAGCTATACAGTCTATGTTTCCGACAGGGAACTGAAGCCGCTGTATTCATCTATGCTCTCGCCGAAGCAACCAGACTCCATTGAAAAAAAACAGTAATTTTAATTTGCAGAACACAGGGGTTTGCTGGTCGACTGCTGCCTCGATCAGTTAGTTTGTTTGTGCTTTTGTGTGACTTTGGTTAGTTCGGATTCACCAAAGTCACACAAAAACAAACAAACTAACCAATCAAGTCAGCGGTAGACCAGCAACTCCTGTGTTCTGCGAGGTAGAGTATAGGTTATAGGTTTTTTCAATGAAGTCTGGTGGCTTTGGCAAGAGCATAGATGAATACAGCAGCTTCAGTTCCCCGTCAGAAAGGGCTGTCTGACAGCAAAGTAAAACGGTGAAAATATTCTATTCTATAATATAACGTACACTTTTTTTAGGTGGGCCTTTCTTCTAGGTGGCTAAAATACATTTTGCTGCCGGCCCCGTCCACAGCAGTACACTGCTTTGGTTCTGCACGGTAACTCCTGTCTGCTTCTCCTAAGTACGTGCCGACCGTCATCTACTGTAGGTAATACACTGACTATGGATAAGTACCTCATACAACCCCACTTCAAAACACCAGAACTATCCCTTTAAAATAAAAAGGCCCCAAATGAGATATCTGCAGAATGGCACTTGATGACACGAAGCAGGAGGACCTTGGTTTAGATTATGTACATTTCTTTGTATATATCTGTTAAGGCAAATGTAAACTGCACTGATAGTCAATGAGGCATTTACGTAAATCTCGTCTCCCGTCTGGTTACTATCTGTACATATGTTTAAATCAAACAAATGATCATTTAAAACAGAAACCGTGAACTCACAAAGCGAGACGAGTTGTCATTTTTCACTGTCTTTGCATTGCCAAAAGATTCAAGGATGGGGTTGGCTTGCAGGAGCTGGCGTTCCAACTCACCCTGTGGAGAAAGACAGAGAGGTAAGAAGCCAACTAGCTGTCAAACGTTTCTTATGTCTGGCACCACGTAATGAATCTTTTTATCATTATTAATAACAATTTTCTGCCAAAACATACACAAGCTGGTGGTGAGGAAAAAAAATAAATCTTCGAAAACAGAGCAGCGAGAGAAAAATGTAGCCACGTTAACATGCTAAACCGATCTTACTGACAGTCAGCAATTTATCATGGCTCTGTTGGCTTTACTTTAGTCACCTGCAGTACAATGTGATTTTTGTCAAGGGAACTCAACAAGTTTAATGGGCCAAGAGTACCAAACAGTTTGAAGGAACTCGTGAAACCACAAAGCCAACACGGCGAGTGTGTTTCGACACATGCCCTATAGTGAGTGGTTAGCTCGGGTCGATGAGTGAGAGCCTTCTTCCGGCCTGCACATTCCTATGGTTATGATGATATACACTATATATACGAAGACTGTACCACCACGATGGTAATGATGGCTTCCTCCCAAATCTACAAACCTGGGTAGATATGCGGTTGGGACATTCCCTACACAGCCCTAGAAACCTCCACTTCCCCTACACATGACACAATCCTCTATCCAGGGCAGTACAGAAATAGATCCTGCCTTGAACTGACTCCAGGATACTCATCTGGACTCTGACTGCCCAGCGGGAACAGAGTAGCTGGCTGATGCTATAGACCAGCCAGAAATTGCCATAGAAATAAACATGGGACTTCCTATAGCCGTACTTTGATGTATTGTTAAAAAGAAAGCAGGATGTAGCAGAGATAGGAGCCGTTCACATGACGCATTTTATGCACCCTTCGAATGAAGCCAAACTTTTGGACTACAGCAACACGTACCGTATGTCATGTGATGAGGAACAACCAATCACAGCTAACAGATATCTTTTCTTTCTTCCGTAAATATCAGTCTAAGGTAAATATATGGAGAAGAAGTTGATCATTTTAGTGCAGGTCTAGCCAGAGCTTTACGATCTGTCCCACAGACTATTTTACTTGCTTCACCCTTTCTGTCCGAGGACGTCACAACATCCAGCTGGAAGGTGAGTGAAATTAAGACAGAGTATTCGAGCAGTAAAGCTACCATGATGGTGATTGACAGTGCTGGCTTTTAGTGAGGCTTTTACTGCTAAATTACCGCAACTTCATCATCGTCATCGCAGTACGCAGGTTTTGGTTGCTTAGGAACGGCAGGCTTGAGAGAAACGCAACCTCCAAAGCACCTTGGATAAAAGGATGAAAGCGGTACGGCTGTCGTTTTCCACGCGTTTTAGACACAACGTGTGAACGGCCCCACAGAGTACGGAAAGAGTGCATCGCGGCCAGAATATCACTCACAGAAGGTGCTGCTCAAACAGGAAAACATGTAAACATCATAACTGAAAAATAACATGTGCTCTTGCATAAAATTGTGAAAATGTATTAGGAAATAATGTGTCTTCCGAGGCCCTATCGTGCTTGAAGAAGTTGGTCAGAATTGATCAGCATGACACTGGGAAACGACAAGAAACAGGGTTCAGAACAAAAGTTTCCTGACCAACAAGGTCTCACTCCGCTAGTGGTCTACACACAAAGTTTAATCTCTCGGCCCAGACATGGACAACGTGGTCCATCATACAGCACTTTGACATATTTGTGCAGTCTCCTGTCTGTCTGAATGTGTTAGTAAAACCCATTTCTCCTAACGTGGGTTTTACTGAGGGAAGAAGGCAGTAACTATCCTCCTCCTCAGGTTTTTAATTTATCTTTCAGGCTCTGAATGACATAGAATAACACAGTGCATACATCCCTGTGTAACTAAAGAATAAATAGGTATTCCCATGCGTCTTTCTCACTGAAAGAAATATGAAAGTCTGGTTCCCTCTGGTCTGCTTTACCTCTTCTCCACTACTTCATCAACCCCCTTTTCACCCCCTTCTCCTCCACCTTCTCTTCGCTCTCCCTCTATCCCTAGTTCCACATTCCTCTGGCCTCTACTCAGAGGCAGCCGTAATGCAACGCAGAAGGAAAGCAGCATTAAGGAGGTCAGTGTGGATGGTGTGCTCTGGCAGGGGAGCGCTGAGGAGCCGTGTTACAGCTACTGAAACACGGCACATTAAACTAGCATTCACCCGGATTGCGTGTGCTCAAAGCTGCAGGTTATAGGTTGCAGCTAAGGCTCTGCCTCCATAGTTATTAAATTTAGAGAGGACACGGAAACATCAGGTATTGATTTAGGGAGGGAAAGAAAAATAGCTACCGGATAAATCAAGCTGAGAAGAGGTGAGCCAGAAAACATCAAGTTTTGCAGAAAGCACAAGAGACAGAAGATGGAGCTGGGGAAAATTCAGTACTTTGTCAGCAGCAGAGTCTCATTTGTGTTACTTCTGGGACAAAACATTGAGGATTAAAATCTGAAGATGCAGGTGAGGTTACAACATCCACATAGAAACAACCCCGGTGTTTGGTTATTGAGTGAGCAGCAAATGCCACATATGGATTGAAGGACACAGTTGGTTACTGAAATAATATGATCACAGCCAAGGCTATAGAACACCGATGAATTATTAAGTGAAATGCTCTTCAAACTAGACACATGCATCTAAAAGAGTACATCAGCAATGGAAAACATGCATGAATATATGAAAGATGAATGTTGGTATAAAACATTTGAGGAGAGATGTTTAGTGCAGCTGTGGTCGGATTTTCATAGCTCACGTGTTCTTCCTAAACATCATGTAAATCCCAGAAACAGAGGGCTGATGAAACTAGTCAGTTAAATAGAAAAGTCACCACCTTTTATGTGGATGTCCAATCAGTGTTGATGGTAAATGTAGTCGATTGAAACAATAAATTCCTCAGTATGTGCTATATTGACTGAGAAAGCAGAGTTCACAGCTGCAAAATCTGTTTTTCTTCCTGCATCCAGCGTCGTCATTAACATGACAGTGACGTAGTTGGATGCAAGAACTACAGGCTACTTCAGCGAATAAACTGGCAGAATTTCTTCCATAGTTTTTTATTTAACATATATATCTGCAGCACACCTTTGAGCCACATAAGGAAATGGCAGTAAAAATGGTCAGGAACGTTCATTTACACACAAATTTGCTCTTCTCACGAGTTAGTGCGCATGCGCCGACCGTGCATGCAACCTGTTGCAGTTGCTCCTGCACGTTTTTCCCCAATATCCCCCTGGGGATCAATAAAGTATTTCTGATTCTGATTATAGATAAAGCCTATATAGATTGGTTCGCGTTTGTCATTTTTAAAAAGTGGGGAAAAGAAAAAAGTTTGTGAGACACTACTCTTGATGTCACTCAAAAACAGAACTTCTTTGTTCTCTTTGCTTGTATTGTAAACTAGCTACGTTTCCAACGGTGAAAATGTCATCCCAAAATATGAGTGCAGAGGATGTTCTGGACGAGGATATGTTTTACAGTGTTTTGGCTGACTTGGATATTCAGATGAACTGGAAAAGACAACCAAGACCAGCAGGACCGAGACAGCAGATGACCATTGAGTGAGTATTTCTGTCACCTAACGCTATTGTAAGCTATTTTGTTGAGTCGGCTCTTAGCAAAATGCTAAAGTGAATTTAAGTTGGGCTTTTATTGTGAAAGGTAAAAACAGAAGGAGTGTAATGCGCTGTTGTTGACAATGTGGACTTGGTTCATGTTGGTTCTGACTACGGAGCCACCGTGTTTTTATTTTATTACCTGCATAAGTATAGGCACAACTAACCTACACTATGTTTTAGCTGGGTGTCAGCTTGCGCGCAATGTATCCTGGTACATGTAGGCACTGTTGACACAGCTTAACAAGCAGGAGAACTCAGTTTTCTGGGTCAATACAACACGCACTGAGGAATTTATTGCTTCAATCAACTACATTTACTATCAACGCTGATTGGACATCCACATAAAAGGTGGTGAATTTCCCCCTTATGCTCGAAAAGCACTTAATGTGAGCAGTGCAATGACAGGTTCTTTTGACACGTGTTTCTAATGAAACATCTCAATATGCAACTGTCCTAATAAACCCGAACCAACTGATAAAACAAAGTGTTTTAGTATCATGAGCCTGCTGGTTTAATGGCAGATCCAGAGGGCTTCAAATAATCATGTGAGAAGACTGAGCCAGCACAAACAAATGCCTCATAAAGAGAGAAGCTTAGATTAGTCTGTCAGCATCATTATGGAAACGGCTGAGATTTGAGAGAGAAGGGCATGCACGTACACGCAAACACCAGAATGGACCACACACTCGTTTTAGGAAGCGGGAGATACACTTGCCTGGAGCTTGAATGCTTTGGGAGATTCGGGCTGTTTGTTATGGATAAACAAATGCAAGTGTTAAAACCTGAAGCGCTTATGTCAGACACAAGCCACAGGAAACAGAACACCAGTACACATTTGGCCCAGCGTTGGGTACACTCTCGCAGAATGGCATTGGATGACATGAAGCAAGAGGACCAGTCAGGCTATATTAGAATCTATCAGGTTAGCTGTGGATTAATAGTCTACACAACTTGTTATCAGCTGAATATCAAAACTAAGCACTTGACTTTGGATAGAACACAATAACATTACAATTCATTTATTGAATAGTTTGACATTTTGGGAAGTACAGTTAACGCTTTCTGGCAGAGAGTTAGATGAGAAGATGGATACCACACCACATGTCCGGTAAATGTGAAGCTACAGCCAGCAGCTGTAGCCTGTCTCTGTCCAGAGTCAACTAAATCCACCTGCCAGCATCTTTAAAGCTCACCGATTAACATGTTATATTGTGTTATATAATTCGTGCAAAAAACAAGCGTAAAAAACGGCAATTTGACGTTTTATGGGGCGTTATCTGCCAAACTATTTCTAGGGCTCTGAGCAGTTTCCAAGCGATCAGCGGAAACTTCAGACGTGTATCCCAAAATGTCAAACTATTCCTTGTTGTTCATTTTTTAAGTTAAGAGGTGAAAAGATGGACTATCAGCAAGGACAGTTCAAATGGGAGGTATTTGAGAGGAGAGGAGAAGATGAGAGGAGAAAAGAGGAGAGGAAAAGGTTAGGAGAGGAGGAGAGGTTGGGAGAGGAGAGGAGATGAGAGGGGAAAAGAGGAGAGGAGAAGAGAGGATAGAAGGGGAGAGGTTAGGAGAGGAGAGGAGAGAAGAGGAGATGAGAGGAGAGGAGAGGGGAAACGAGAAGGAGAGGTTGGGAGAGGAGAGGAGATGACAAGAGGAGATGAGAGGAGAAGAGAGGATAGGAGGGGAGAGGTTAGGAGAGGAGAGGAGATGAGAAGAAGAGATGAGAGGGGAAAAGAGGAGAGAAGAGGAGAGGAGACTGGAGGCCCGTGCTTGGCCAAGGATAGAGTAGGAAAAGTGTAGGCAGTGGGGGCTCTCACAGGAATGTTGTGGTCTTTGCGTCCTTTGTGTGAGGAGGCAACGTGGGCCAGGTACTGGATGACCTTCTTCGTGTTCTCGGTCTTGCCAGCTCCTGATTCACCTCTGAAAGACAAAGCCAGCATGGATATACACATGGACAGACAGAGGGAGCAAAAGTGTGAGTGAATATAGAGTGAGAGAAAAGAAAGACACATTGTTTTCACTTTAGTTTCACTTCCAACAAACACCATTTGTTTGCAATCACGAATTACAGGCGTTTAGTTGTGAGGCATAGCCACATTACAGGAAATAATCTGTTTGAATAGTCCACAATTTAGCAAGGTACACACACAATACTGTAAAACCCAAAACCAAAATAACCAGTCATTATGGTGGATGAAGCAAGGAAAGAACAAACAAAGAGAGGTAGAGAGAGTGGACTATCATGCTATCTGTTGTTGTTTTCTAAATCCATTCGTCTGTCAGCCTGTTTTACTGGAGAACGCTGTGGTTTGGTGGGCCAGTCTCCAAAGTTTCCAGGCTCTGCTTTTGGGCCGTCTCTAATGATAGCTGTGTTCAGGCAGAGCCGTCCGCAGCTCCCACAGCCGGGTCCCAAAGCCCAAAAAACCAGGGCCAACGTCAAAACCAGGCCAGCAACACTACATCTAGCTACATACCGGTGGCTTTAGTCTAGCTGGCTATTAGCTCTGCTGCACAAAGACCACTGCTGCACTAGAGTTCGATGGGCGAGTCCTCCAGCACAGGATATAGGCATAGCATATATAGGTCAAGTTAGTTACACATCCCAGTTTGGCTTGATGTCTTCATAGTTCTTTAGTGTCGTAATATTTCTCGTAGAAATAACCATTCGCTGACTTTTACAGCTTTTATCCTTTTTTCTTATAGCTAAGATGTGAACATGGAGGGTTACGGGGTCACTTAAGGTAGGACCCCTCACTTTGTGAATATCTTCTGCCTCACATTCCTGTTCATCACTCTCTCACAACTCTCATACGTCAGAGGGTCAACCGTTTTCTCAACTCTCAAGTGAGAGATTCTACAAGTTCTCTATCTCATGTGCTGCTCCCTGTTCTGTTCTTTAGGATACAGCATATAGATGACGTAGGCTTGTGTTGATAGTGAGCAGAGAGTTAAGAGCATACTTTTACAGCTGACTACAGCGACTTCCTTCACCGATGGCAGGACTAACTGTAGGAGAACAAGTAAATACCAGGAACTGGCTGTTCACACAAGACCCGGGTCTGCAAATGTTATTCTGATCACATCACTGCTAAATCCCATAACTACACCAGTCCTTCTATAATTCTAAGCTATGCTTAATATGCTTGTGGCATTTTAACTGAATTAAAAGTGGTTGCCGCAAAGTTCATGCAGTCTTTTTTATTCTAAGACTAAGTAGAGTCAGACCCAGGGAATGAAAACAGCACCTGACAGCTGCCAAATAAAGGGTAAATGTTGGCTGTGGCAGGTAAAAAGTTCAAGTCACCTGCCAACATGGCAGATTCACCTATCTCCCGATTCGATACTATCACGATACTTGGGTGCCGATTCCATTTAAAATTTGAGGGTGCAGGTCATATCAACGCAGACCCTCCGCCGTTTTCTGCTTTCTCGTTTTGGCCGGCTGCTGCTTGTTTTGATGACGGATACGGAACGGATATGACGTCATGTTACTCAGACTACAACAATAAAAGCGGTAACTTCCTTTTACCTCTGCATAGACTCAAATGAAGCAAATATATTGATTCTGGCATTAAAAAAATCTATTTCGAAATCGTAAAAACTAAAATTGCGATACATAGGTGAATCAATTTGTTTCCCACCCCTAATTTCTACTGTCTGGTATATGTCTAGTCCACTGACTCAGTGTTTACAATTCTAAAGCGTTCTTCATAGATTTCAGAAGTGGCAAACAAATAAAAATGAGTGGCCAGTAGAAATGTTCAGTGACCTGCCACAGTGGACGGTGAGGAAAAAACTGAACTTCAGACCCTGATCAGACCCATATAAAGCTGGCCTGCACACCCCAGGATTAATTTTCCTTGGAGGAAGAGTAGCATGTGAAACAGTAGTGAGACCACTTGATGCTACATCTCTTTAATGAAATGGAGGTCACGGTGAAAGTACAATAAAAAAAGATAACATAAGATTAGATAACATCTTTGTGACCTCAGGAGGAAAATTTAGAATTACAGCATCACAAGACGAAGTCAGAAAGATCTGAAGATCTATTCTCTTATTCTTCAGATTGTTCTGAGAGATTCAACTGAGATCAATATAGATGTCTTCTCAGTGATGAATCAGCTCCTCTAAACTGGGTGACCACCCTGCTTATTGAACAGTGCTGCTAAAATGGCTCCACTGTAACCAACAGGGGGTGTAGTTTTTTAAAATCTAGGACAGATTATGCAACAGCGCGTGTCTACTCATTGGCAGCGTCAACTCAAGCCACATTGAAAGAGTGTGGCACTTAATTACTCTCTGCCAAAGACGATGAAGGCAGGGCACCAAACCGCACTCATAACTCCCTCAGTATTGGGCAGAGCCGCTGCGCAGCCCAGCATCCGCAAAATGCTATTTGAAACCGGTCTTTAAATAAAACAGCAGGACGATGGGAGCCAGCCAACTGACTCAGGGTGAGAACAAGAAGGGAGATGGGGAAAGGGTTACTTCACAGAGACGAAGTGATGATCCGTATAAAGTGGTCTCATCGTATTGTATGTTATATACAACTGTTAATTATTATTTTACTCCAGGGCAAGAAGTGAGACTCTGTCTTTATTGAAGATAACCCTATTAAGGTGCAGCTATATAATCGTCATCTTGAGACAACTTCATTTTCCAGCCCGTTAAGCTGCTTTATCACCAGAACCACCTTAACGAAGAGATCATCTGTCCGAACGGAGCAATGACCTCAGGAGAGGAGAGACCAAGGAGGCAATTAATAAAAAGTTAAAGGTTGCAGTACTTACGTGCAAAGGATTGATTGATCCTCACGATCTGTTCAGAGAAAACAGAAAAAACACAGTCAGCATCTTTCCATCTTTCCTCTGGTTTTGCTGGACTATAACACACTCAAATGCAATGTAACTTAACCAGTTCTTTTTCTTGATACAGGACACAGCATCAACATGAAAATACAGGAGCTACAGTATGCTGGGTAAGACTATATGGTAGAATTGCTCCTAAATGAACACCGCTGATATTGATTTTTCCAGAAAATAATGGGAAACACTGGAATTTTCCTCCAAGGACACTTTAGTCACATTAATCCAGTGTGTGTGTACATTTAACAGCTCATTCCTCAGCCTCCTTCGTCCATCCCAGACTACCCTGTAAAGCCATGCTGTGTAATGGCCATAAACTGACACCCGGACTAGTAACCGAAGCTCTAACACCTTTCATCACAGAGGAATTCAGACTGAAGTCCAGATGACAGGATTAGCTATGCCCACTGAAGTGTGTGACCTCTCAACTTCGAAGGTCCTGCTGCGCACTACAAAGGACTACAAAGACCAGGACCCAGAGGGAACTGACCTGTTTATCAGCTAACAGAAACTGTCACAATCAGAGCATGTCCTAATTTAATATACCCGCTGGTTTACATGTTTGTCACATATTTCTTTCATATTTAGAAAAGGACGAGTTAGGCCTGTGAATACGCCAGCTTTTACTTCCTCAGATTATCAGGCAAAATGTTTTAACATCCTATAAAGCAGTGCTTCCCAACATTTATTGTGTCGTACTCTCGTAGCTCATTTATCCATTACTTTTAGCTAATGGTTTCAACTTGTCAAATAAGCCATCTTCTTAGTTGATTTAGTTGAATTTAGTTGAGTTAATTGAGCTTCCCAAGCACAACCGCAGAAGTACCACCTGGGGCACAAGTTCCCCTGGTTGTAAAAACTGACGCCTACTTGACCAAAGGTCAACAAGCATAGTTTACTTCATGAGATAATGTAATGAACAAACAAAAAAGGAACCAAAAACAACGTTTAAAATGTCAGCTTGATAAATGAATAGGAATTACGTAATTCCTCAACATAACCTGATTTCAAGACATCCTGTCAAAAGCAACTTCTTTCTAATTTTTAATCACTGAGCTATCATTCATCTTAACTAGGGCTGTCAATGTTAACGCAGTTTTAAAGCTAGAATGAAGATACTGGCATATTCATTCATTCATTATCTGTAACCGCTTATCCTATTGAGGGTCGCGCGGTCACTGGAACCGATCCCAGCTGAATAATAATAATATATACATACATTTGCATAAAGCAAACATATTTGCCCACTCCCATGTTGACAAGAGATTTAGATACTTGACTCATCTCCCTTTAAGGTTAATTTTGAACAGATAAAAAATGTGCAATTAATTGTGATTAACTATGGATAATCATGCGATTAATTGCAATTAAATATTTGTATCAATTCACAGCTCTAATCTCGACATGTATCAACCTCAAGAAAGTACTCTAACATTCATCAGTTCACATGAAAGGAGCCATCTGATTAAAAAAAAAAAACATGTGAAGTGCAGTAACTGTTTGCTTTGACTGAAACCTACAGGCGTGACTTAAAATCACAAAACTATCTGCTTGTGTACTGTGTGAAGGATGAAGCCCGAAATGACCGCATCACATGGGTCCACATCAAAAGGCCAGAGGCTAAAACGGAGGTAAGTTAAATACAAGAGGAGCAGCTATATGGATACCTTGTGGCACACCATGTCTATCATAACACAAACAACCTCTGTGTGCAAACAGGCTCTTTGAGTTAAGATGATATTTTGGGTTACACACAAGACGTTGAGGATATTTTTCATCATGGCACTCTAACAATACAGAGACAACAACAGGCTGGATTATGATTTTAGAGTAATACTTTTTGTGCAACTTTTTGTACTTTGTGTGTCCTCCTGCTGCCCTTCAACCGTTGCTAACATTCTTGTGGCAGGAAGTACGGAGATTTTTCATTTCCTGAAAAAGACAAATTTGGGAACACCTCTACATTCCTAAACTCAATAAAACTGAAAGGAAAGGGGCCACCCCATAAGCACCCACATGTCACACATTGTTGAGGAATGTGAGCAGATTGGGCTGTTAGATATTACACTGTGGCCGTGTTAAATGTTTCCTTTGTAGTTCAAAAAAACCTCTATGTAGTTCTCTTCCTCCATTATGTTTGAATAAAGGCCAGTTCAGCTAAAGACCATTATTAGCTACAACCTCTAATGGATAATGTTAGTAGTCTCTTTAATAGCCATCCACTGAGAGGATGAAGAGTTGAGCTGTTTCCACAGAATAGCACATTTTCCTCCTATAACCCATTACCTCACACCTCGTTGATGTGGGTCAGCTTTCCCAGACGGATCAGACAGTCTTTAAGGTGTTATCTTCCAACAAAGAAATTACCTTTTGTTCCTGCACTTAAGCGTGAACTTCCCTCGGGTGAGAAAAGCTGGAGACAAATGAGTTTGGCTGCTCGTGTGAGTGTGCATCTGGAGACCTTGCAACAGTAAAAGTCTGTTTTTCTCTTCCAAGAATGATGAATTCAAATGCAATGCAGACACGCTCCGACACAATATGCAGGAATAAAACAAATGTACGCACACTTGTGTTGGATGAGAGTTACTATAATAATGGGAATGATGAATGAGCTGCTCGCTTTAACCTCCCTTGATGATGAGGCAGCCTGAAACACAGGTCAGAGTTTGATTACTCTTCCAGTCTGTGTTTCACAGCCACATCTACATAAACCTGAAGCTTATCAGATTCACCTAATGTTGATTTTCACAAGACATTGCACCTCCAGCCCCGCTGGACTGAGGCATGCAATGCTGCGTGACCCATCATGAGTATGAAAACCACATACAAACTCACTAAACAGCCTCTGAGCAACATCAATTCAGCTTTACATGATTAAAGAGAGAACCAGTGTGACCTCATGCTTCTGAAATTCACTCATGACTGCAAACTGCAACAAATGGGGGAAAAAACAATCTGTTACAAATTGTGTACTTAAAGTGCCACTCTGGACCTTCAAAATGTCCCACAACTGCACCCAAATGTCCACACAGATAGCTCAAGTGTTGCTCTGGTGCCTTAATAAACACCATGTGACAGATTAGTCTTTCCTGAGAAAAAATCCTCAGGTGCACATGCTTTGTTCGCTGGCAGCAGCAGCAGCAGTTATTTGTTTGGAGTTGTGGCAGCATGAGCAGTAATAGATACCATGAATTTACAGAGAAAAACTACAACAACAAAAGGAAGTTCAGAAAAATGTGTCACGACAGTACAGCCCTTCACATGTTGTAAAGATATTCCTGTGTAGGGATGTCACGATATCAGATATTTAGTAGTCGATACCAATACCGGTGAAATTCCATGATTCTTAACACCCAATTCTGTAAAAAAATAAATAAATAAATCACATGTACTTCAACATCAACTCCTTTATTACTGTTTGCATACTGGTTGTTGTGAATTTATTATTAATCCCTGATGATTCGCCTCAAGTTTCTCGCCAAAAACAAAATTTTTTCAAGATTACATTTGAACACATCATGATAACGTTATAATTTACCTGCGCCCAATACAAATTTTTACTGAATAGAGCTTGAACACATCAATATGTAACTTCTGAACGTTAGCAGTTATCTAGTTAGGCTATTTAGCAAAGCTGGACCGTGCTGCCCGATGGCTGCTAACAGCTAACGTTACTAGCTCTCCTCCTGCTGATTTCAGCATAGATTTGTTGTTCACAATGTAGCGTTGTCATGGAAATTATATATCGTCCCCGGGACGATGGGACGGCAATCTCTGATCAGTGTGTGAGATAAGATGACCTCAGCTGACCCATGTTGACTGATCTGGTCACTGACATGAAATGGCAGAATGGCAAATGTCCTTGAAAGGTAAATGAAGAAACAGATGGACCTATGAGAGTGAGGTTGTGATGTCTTTGACTGCGAATGTGTTTGTGAAAATGTGACAGGGATCAGTCCTAGCTGATGGGAAGGGAATTGCAAAGGAAAGCTTGTTCGAGACAATAAACGGGTCAGCAAACACACCTCTGGACATCCATTAGAGCTACTCTCCCTTCATTCTCGCTCGTCAGACATCCCTTTGTCTTCTTTATACTTTTCATTTGACTTTATATTCCTCCGTGGACATCCATCACCTCCACATCTAACCCCTCCAGCTCTTTCCCTGATAGACAATCATTCCTTTAATGTACCATCCCCTTTGTGATTTTATTCTTCTGTGAGGTCACACAACATAAAATAAATACTGACTTCACTTGCCAGAAGCAAAGGGAAGTTTTGGAAAAGCATCCTTTTTCATCAAACACATGCTGATCCATCCAGTAGAGAGCAATCAGACACAAGTACATCTGTAGATCTTGTGATCTTTGAGAGTCTGGTAATTATAAAGATATGTTTAAACCTTTTGTGATGAATATGTTTTGGTAAAATTTAATTTTAAAATGTGCAGTTTATAGGATTTGAAGGCATCTAGCGGTGAGATTGCAACCAACTGAAACTTCTCCTGTGTGCCAAGCATGTAGGAGAACAACGGTGGCCAACGCAAAAACACAAATGGTCCTATCTAGTGCCAGTGTTTGGTTTGTCCGTCCTGGGCTACTGCAAAGACATGGAGGCCAGCTCTGTGAAGAAGACCCGTTCCCTATGTTGATATGAACTAGGGGTGGGAATCAACAGAAGCCCATGATATGACATTATCACGATATAAGTCACAATACATACAGTATTGCAATAAGATATATTGTCATTTATTACCTTTTTTCAACTGCAACTTATGCAGTTATATAATAAGAATAATAAGTTTCTTATTTGAAGGTAACAAAAACACAACGAATCACATTTTCAGGTGATTATACACTAAAGAAAACATACTTATTAATATTATATTCCATTTCTCCCAATAGATCCCCCTAATTGTCACACACTGTCTTTAACAATCTAACGTTTCTTTGCTGTTTGAGTGGGTGAGTGCGTGAGTGCGTGCATCCATCCGGTCCGTGCTCCCACCTTGGTTCTCTTGGCAGCCGCTGCTTCCTCGATCACCACGGCAACTAACTGCTGGGTCATATTTACCCAGGATGCCATGCTGGCACAGGCGTAGATGGACCAATCAAACAGAATGCGTGCTTCCCTTCCAGTAGCTCATTACTGCCTCACTAAATCTTTACCCCCTTTGTGTTTCCCCTTTCTCTCTGTTGCTCTCATTTCCCCTTTTCCCCCCGTGAACGCTGCAAAGCGAGATTACTCAGTCAGACCACTACAGAGCAGGAACTTTACTGGAAACAAAATCACTTTTCCACACAGACAGATGTTTTTAATTTCATCACCTCATCAGAACTTTTAGCTGCACTGTTATTTCCTCCGCAACAACTCACAGCCAATCATTTAGGTAATGTTAATGTGGGATGGAAATAAGTTGGCCCATTCGTTCATCGAGTTTAGGTTAGACCACAGTTCAGTCTCTGTTTGGAAACAAGCTAAATACAAATCTAAATGACAGCACAGGAAAAGGCAGCTTTCAGACCAATCAGTATTGCTGCCACAGTTCACTGCAGGGTGAAATACTTCACTTCTACTTCATGTTCAAGATCAAGAGCAGGCAGTTCTAAAAACAATACTTTCAACTGATGTAACAGCCATTCCTCTATAGTGACACTTATTTCCTGAGCTTGTTATATAAATGGCACTTATCATGTCATTAAATCAAAAAGGCTGAAAACACATTATTCATTAAACACACTATTTTGCACTGCAATCAGTTCAAACTGCACACAGTCGATGCACAAAACCGATACACACATCTCACTTTAGACTCCCATGGTAGGAGACGAGCCTGTGTTTCACAGCAGGGTTCCCTTTGCCGCTAATAATTTATCCCCCACGAGGATTAAAAAAAACTCATTCTTCACATTCCAGAGCAATCCCCCTCTCCCTCTGTCTCAACAAAAGCCCCAATCGTTACAATATAACCCCCTATTATCAACCTCATCTAACCTTGTACAGCCTCCGTATCACACTCCTGACTGTAACTCTCAGATTATTGCTCTGTTTTCATACCCATACATGTAATCTACTTTAAACTATACACACCTTGCTTATATGGAGTTCCCTGTTCATAGTAAATACAGTGATTTTCATTAAAGTCCGGGTAAAGTGAAAAATAAATGTGTTATTATTTGGGCTGTCAAAGTTAATGCAATAATGCAAATTTGTTTCAACGCAACTTGTGATTTTTAGGTTGTAGTGGGCTCAGTTTTAAAGCTAGAGGAAGATATTGGCATCATATGAAACTAGAAAAGCTATAGAATCCATTGGTACCAACCAGGTCATACTAGCTTGTCACGAAGGAGGTTAAATAACGCTCCACATTTACGGTAAATGTTGGTGAGGAAAAACTGGCCATTTTCAAAGGGGTCCCTTGACCTCTGACCTCAAGATATGTGAATGAAAATGGGTTCTATGTGTACCCACGAGTCTCCCCTTTACAGACATGCCCACTTTATGATAATCACATGCAGTTTGGGGCAAGTCATAGTCAAGTCAGCACACTGACACACTGACAGCTGTTGTAGCCTGTTGGGCTGCAGTTTGCCATGTTATGATTTGGGCATATTTTTTATGCTAAATGCAGTACCTGTGAGGGTTTCTGGACATTACTGTCATTGTTTTGTGTTGTTAATTGATTTCCGATAATAAATATATACATACATTTGCATAAAGCAGCATATTTGTCCACTCCCATGTTGATAACAGTATTAAATACTTGACAAATCTCCCTTTAAGGTACATTTTGAACAAATAAAAAAAGACGATTAATTTGCAATTAATCACAATTAATTATGGACAATCATGCGATTAATTGCAATTAAATATTTGTATCGATTGACAGCCCTAGCTTAGAAACAAATCTCTTATTTTACTTTACCTGGACTTTAACAAGAGACCAAAAGACTGGGACAATATGTTGTTTTCTCAAGGCTCCACATTGCTAGAAGGTAGATAAAACATGTTAACCAATCTTAAGCATTACCGTATGCCTTACAAATATGATCAGCAATAATGTTAACTATAAATGAAATGTAGTTATACGCCAAAAACATGCAAAAAGAACGGCACTGTCAGCGTAACAGTAATTTCTTTCTTTCACGGTTTTAATGAGGGTGGAAGAAATTTTCTCATTTGAGCTGAAAAGGTTTGAGGATTCCTGACCTCAACCACCAAAAACATTCTCCTCATCCCCTGCTGAAACCAAACCTCGGTGTACAAAAACATTCTTAGCTCAAGGATCATAATTACGTCCATTTATTGTCAATGGTCCTCGGCAATATGGCTCCAGTTCAATGCAGTTCGACCCAAAGTCTAACCCACAAATTGCACTCCTAATTGTTGCAAACTGTTGCTTCAATGTTAGCTCTGTGCATGTGGATCGGCCAGCTGTCAAACAAGCCATGATTACATTCACACGTATTCTCATTAATCTTATTCTTGTGATAACATTGGCAAAGATAACCAGATGGAAAAGCTGACACCAGCCCTTACCGACTCCTATGCAGACTTATTTATCTATAACTTCACGCACAAACGTTTCAAAACACTAAAGTATTTTGAAGATTAAAGAAATCACAACTTTCTGATTAAGAACACGTAGCTATAAACAGTGGTACAAATTTGGCTTGAAAACATCATTTTCAACCTTTCGGGGTCTCTGTAGCTGGATATAACACATTTTTCCACATTAGGGCTCAAGCTTCTCACAATTTGCTTAATAAAAGAAGTCGTAAAACGCAACTGCACACAATGAAAATTCTGGCGTCATGGCAACCACTTCACACAGATGAGAAATCCTGAAATCCATAAACTGCTGCTGTACGTGGTGACGTTCACCCACAATTACAAACCCACACTCGTGAACACACAACTCTTTCATCACCGTAGAGTATGGTGATTGTATTAGTGTAAAGGTAATATAAAAATTGCGGGCTGCTTACTCATAAAGGCCCAGAGCAGAGGACACAATCCAGAGCTACTTAAAACCAGAGGAACAAAGCTCTAAGTGTGTGTGTGTGTGTGTGTGTGTGTGAGAGAGACAGAGCTCGTTCACATTCCCAGACAGTGGAAGTAGCAAGCAGTCAGCGTGATCTGGGAAGTGTTCTGGTCTGCGAGTACCTGCAGTGTTTAACTGTCACTTTGAAGCTTCCGGACAATTACGATAAGACGCAAATTAAACGCAGTTAAGTAGAGGGCTGAAGAAGAGTAATGTGCGACATCCTCCAACAGTAGTTTTGATAAGATAAACAGACTTTTAATCACCAACTAATCCTCCAGTAGCGATTAAGGTAATACGTTGAGTGAAGTAAAGGAGAAGGCAGGCTAGAGGCCGACATTAAAGTATCACAGGATACACTTCTTTGTATAGTACTTACTTGTAGGTCTATAAGTGATCTATTTATAAGCTTGTAATAAATCTTTAGTGCAAAGCAATAACGTGACATTCTTGAGTGTACACAAAACTACCAAAAACTAGCAATTCAGTTCATTGTTAACGGTGCTGAATAAATACGAGATTGGGAGCATTTCTATTGCCTCTTCTGACTGATCTCAACTACAGTTACTGCCTCCCGGTTGTATGCCTTCACCAACCTGTCAAGTTTACATCCATGTCTGTTCAAAATGTCATCACTTCATCATCTCATTCTGTTAGACATGTGTGTTAAATTGTCGAAATTTGTGTATGAATTATTGAGTTATGGCCAAAAACGTGTCTTGTGAGGTCACAGTGACCTTGACCGTGACATTTGAAAATCTAATCAGTTCATCCTCGAGTCCAAGTGGACGTTTGTGCCAAATTTGTAGCAATTCCCTCAAGGCCTTCCTGAGATATCACGTTCACAAGAATGGTCCAGACAGACGAACGGACGACCCAAAAACATAATGCTTCCAGTCACGGCGGTCGCTGGTGCGGAGGCATAAAAACTAATCAGTACTCCAGTTCGTTCAATAATTTCCCTCCACTCACTCTCCATGTCGTCGTGTCTCTGTAAGTTTATGAAGCAGAATTCCAAAACCCAGCGATTTGTATTTTTTGCTCAATTTGAGACATTTTCAACTCACACAGACGTGTCTTCGCCAGTTTGTGCTGCCCAAAGCAGGTGTCTAATCGTGTCAATCATTCCATTCACTCTGTATGGAATCATGTCACGTCTAAAATGTCTAAACGCAGCTTTAGAGCCATAGATGATTATTGTACAACTGTTTTCACAAGTTGAGTAGTGCTCCTCGTGACGAGTAAACTGAATGTCGTGTGTAAAATCAGTGGAGTGCCCCTTTAAAATGAACACTGAAAGTGGCTGAGATGGAAAACTGCGCGTCCAGTGACATCATTCACTTTTCTCAAGGGTACTTTGAAGGTAGGACTGGAGTCATTACCCCCACAAGGCTTCAAGTCATTATTATAAGAATAAATAGGTTTCATGCTGACAGTGTAGACTACAGGATTTGTCCAGGGCAGTGAGTTTTAAAAGTAACACTAAAAGATGAGAAATACAGGAGCTGTAAAATGTCTCATGGCAGTGATAAAAGCAGCACGGGTCCCCTGCTCATTATAATGAGCACAAAAATGAGGTCTGTAGCAATTTGTATCAAACTGTTAAGTGTCAGAAGATAAAGGTTTACTAATCAGGTTCTTTTATGATATCAGCTGAGAAAAACAACAGCAGGATTAACAGATATCTTGGCTCATAGATCAAACTCTTTAGTTACTACGATGTACTTTTCTCTACATATGGCCATATGCACCCGCTGAGTGACTAAACAGCTCAACTGCGTTAGTCACTGTAATGCTGTTGAACCAGCTGCCAGTTAGGCATTTGTAGGCATTCGTGAGCCTACGAACAGAAGGGCAGACAGCCCCACTGAGCTGACTGGCCATATGCGTGTACCAGTCTGTGTGTATGTGTGTGTTTGTGTGCTGGAATTCGGATGCCCCTGGTTTCCCTCCCTGCCAGCACTGGGGCCTCTTGGGTGTGGAACAGGCGTTGTTCTCAGCAGCCTGGTGGTGCAACAGATGTAACATTAAGGGGAAATGAGGGGCAGGTGTGGTGGTGGAGTCAAAATTAGGGATGGGAAAAAAATCGATTCACCTATGTATATCGACTTTTTTCTTTTACGATTTGAAAATTGTTTTTTAAATGCCAGAATCAATATATTTGGTTCATTTGAGTCTATGCGGTAGTCTATGTTGTAGTCAGAGTAACGTGACATCATATCTGTTTCGTATCCGTCATCAAAACAAACAACAAAGCAAAAGCAGAAAACGGTGGAGTTGATACGACCTGCACTCTCACATTTTAAATCTAAAGTGGTAAACACTACACATACAGCATCCAGTAAAGTATGGAAACACATTGGGTTTCATACATTGCAGGAAAAGCAGAGCTAGACGTCATGGCTAAAGCTGCATGCTAACTCTGTCATGGACAGGAAACATTATCATATTGTGGTAATGTACGGTTAAGCCGGTCGTCACTCTCATCTCCGTGGTCAAATCAGCCGACGCTACAACTGTAGAGCACCAATATACTGACATTTATGTTAAATGCATTCAAACAGCCCCGATGGAGCTGACCATGGATGAATAAAGAGAACAGAGCTGACGGGAGAGCTAGCGAAGTCCTTGGTGAAGTTAGAGGATGTATACATATGTGATTACATCCGGTTTTCAAAATAAGGTGTTAATAAAGGAACTGTATATACAAAATACATATATGGAAATAAGATTGAGTGGATTATATTCAAGAAAATACCACTAATTTGTGAGGGAATGGTCTTTATTCTTTGATTTTTAGGTTGCTGGAAAAAATGTAATATATAATTCCTGACCATGACTGATACTGTATATTTGACTTCAGGACATCTCTGACTACATACATGCTGAAAATCAAAAAATGTTACTGTATTAAGTTAGATATTTCCTTAGGTAAAGGGCCCTAGAAGTGTATGATTCAACTTTTTCCCATGGTCTTGTGTTAAAGTTAACAAAAATTGAAATAAATCGTAATATTGAATCGCAATACTTAAAAATCACAATACATATCGAATCGGCACCAAAGTGTCATCGTGTCTGTTGTCTGTTTTCATGGCTATTATCTTATGTGTTTCATTATCAACCATAAATAATAGTCTCCTTGCGTGCCAAACAGAAAAATGTCAAAACAACAATGTAGACTATGCAGGTGAGATGCAGCATTTTCACACCATCAGCGCATGAACAAATGGGTGGGGCAGTCCTAAATTCCCACTGCCATTCACAGGAAGTCCCCCTGTGCATCTGGCACATGTGAATACTTTCCAGGACAGGGAGGAGTGTAGGACAGTTTATAGGATGTGTCACCAGCCAGACGAGGCGAGAGGGGTGTGGTGGGAAGGGACCAGATAGGGGAATGAAAAAGGGAAAATGGAGATAGCAGAGGGACAGATCATAGTGGCACATTGTAGAAAACGGAGAACAGATATGGGAGCTTTGCAGCTATAAATAACGTCATGTCACCCGCTGACATACTTGCAGATGAAATCCTAAGTGTGTTTCAGTACTTCTGATTCAGTTTCGGGATAGTGATGGCAGTTGGCAGCTGAGATCACAGGCAGAAATAGACTGTCATCAGGGGTTAGTGAACGTCCCCACCATCTCGGAAATCACAGCAGTGTGTGAGGGACCACCTTAGTGTGTGTGTGTGAGGGTAGAGAGATATGCAACACACACACACACACACACACACAAAGGCAGAGAGGACGCTATTCCCATCATTTACACCTTGAACTTCTTCTTTTGAAGCTTTCTGACCTCTCCTGTTTGTCTCCCTCTCCACCTCTTTCGCTCGCCCCTTTCAGACCACAGGAATGGGGGGAAATCTTACAAGTATCATATCAAAGTGAAAGTGAAATGTTTTTTATCAGACAGAAACAGTGTGTGATTTCATAACAAAACTGTACTGTATCACCTGATCCTTAGAAAACACAACCTCAGCGTCACCACCCCACCCACCTGAGCACAATAACTTCAGTTTGTTTGAAGCCAAGAAAAATGGACTCAACACAAATAAATGAATGAGTGAGGGGGTTTACAGGGGTTATGTTGCTGCTTCTTGGCTGATAGCAGTAACTTCCTAGAGCCCAGAAACAGTCGTATATATATATATATATACACATACTGTCACTTAAACAAGATATAGCATGTTAATTAGTGAGCTTTAAAGGTGCTAATAATGTTTGTGCTAACCAGCTGCTGGCCGTAGATTCATACAAGACCTGACACGATACATTCATGTCAGAGTAGTATTGATCTTTTCATCTAGCGCTCCACCAGAAAGTGTATTTTCCAAAATGTTGAACTATTCCTTTAATTGTGCAGAGAGAGAAAAAGACTGGGGGCAAGAGTCAAGAGACAATACAGAAGGGAGTCTGGTGGGTGAATTTATTTTATTAATTTATTATTTTTTATTTATATTTCTTTATTAATATTATTATTATTATGAATAATAATAATAATAATAATTTTATTTAAACATTTTAAAATTTAATCAATTATCATTTTTTATTTTTCTATTTTATTTTATTTTTTATTATTATTACTACCATTTTTACTCCTCCCTTGTTTTTGAATACTTTGTTTTTCCATTTATAGTTTCTATCTGTTATTATATGTACATATTATTTTATTTGTTATGGTTTAGGTTGTAGTCATTTTCCTAAGGAAACAACAACAACAAAAATCATCTAAGCTACAAAAAAAGAAAAAATAGAGAGAAATACAGAAAATCATAGACCTTTCATCACAAACTATTAGGTCAAATATGCGTTATATGACTTCCTCTGCATCATCAAGTATTAAATGTTTAAATTGCAAGTTGATGATGACCAACTTTGGTGAGATCAATGCAATCTAACAGGTTAAACAGTAGTGTTGCACACATACTGGAAGTTAGAGTCTCTTGCGTGTTAAATTCAGCTTCTCAGTCCCATGTCCTGTGGGCTTATGTTTGGCTTGTAAGGCTTGTGTTATACTGTCTGAGCCGTCCTCTACAGAGAGCATTCAGACTGGATTTTTGGAGCCTTTCCCTTTTCAAGTCCCACAAAGCACATTTTTCAAATGCTTGCTGACGCTGGGGTGAAATGAGAAAAGTCTGGGATGGAAAAAGAGGGATTGAGATAGATAGAGTGATAAACAGAGAGAGAGAGGTGTAGAGGACCAGGTCCCACGTGTTTCTCATGGAGAGGTGCTGGACTGGCGTGGTAAACATTCTTGGGATAATTAGAAAACTCTTTGAAATCTAATATGTCTATTCCCCTGCATTAACTGTCTGTTGCCCTGAAGATATGCACCAGCTATATGGCCGCATAGCAGAGATAACATATGAGTGTTGACGGTGGAATGGAAACCCAAGGCTCAACTTCCCAGTCGTGAGTAAAGTGAGTGGGACTATAACATCTGGTGTGGGTGGAAGGCAGACAGTTTAATGCAGTTTGAACTATTTGTAGCTTGTGTTTGCTGCAAATGAAGAGAAGAGCAATACGCATAAGTGACAGAGAGCAAGAGTAAGCAGTGAACAGACTAAATATAAACACACGGAGTACTACATGGAGAAGCGGGAGACATGGCAACAGTGGGACGTCATCTATCTTTTGGTTCACTGAGCACAGTGGTCAAGCCAGACAATGTACCAGCAGCTTCAAAATAGCAGAACACAAAAACACACAGACATGCTCGTGTTCTCATTTCCCACAATAGCGAAGAGGTGCTGGGTCTATTCTCTGCTTCTGATACACTCTGTCACTATTCAGACCATTGTTCACCAGCCTGGCTAAACAAACTTCATTCACATTCCACTCATAAACTCATTAGCAATAATTGCTATGAATAAAAGCAATTTTGTTGTAACTATTTAACCAATCATCATACAGAAAAACATCCTAACAGAGTGAGTCTGAATTTAAAGGAACTAAATAAGAGATTGGGAGCATTTCTATTGCCTCCGCACAGCTCTCAACGTGGCAACGGTTAAGCCGGTGGTTCGTACCGTTCGGTTTTACTGAGCTCCACGCTCTCGTGTCACTTCTTTTTTCAAATAACCAAGATCGTGACGGCCAAAATGCGGAACTCGAAGCTTCAGTACAGCAGTCCACAAATGAATGGGTGACCCACTTGTTATATACAGTCTATGCTAACAGTGAAAACTAACAGCAACACTCGTGACAGCGCCGTCGGTCGGGACGGTGTTAGCAGCTGTAACCGCTGTATGAGAGCAGTGCAGAGCGACGGCCGTGAGCTAGCCATTGGGGCAAGCTCACATGCACAACTTCATTCAATGCTCTGGTAGACATGACTCCACTATATCTAATGTTTACATAGCAGATAGTTGTTCGATGCTACGGATATTGTATAGAGAATCTTTAATTCATTTTTTTATTTTTGTTTTGTTGATGGTAAATGCTTCTAGTTTTTCTGTAATTTGACTTAGTTTATCACAGTTTTTGAAAGGAATTCCAGCTGAGGATCCAAATGAGGAATTCAGGATTTTGTCAAAAGACCAAAAGGTAATGAAATAAGTTGTCTCTCTTCCTACGTGTGAGCCAAGGAAATGTTCTACTACTGCACAGGGTGAGTGCCTGTGTGCGGCACAAAACTGCGCACTGTACAGTTTGTATGGAGGACGAGGATTTGTGCACAAATGTCATCAACATTTTATACAAAATATATGATCTCCTCCTGTTGGAAAATATATCATGCCTGTTGCTGTCACACCTCATCGTGTCCATACATTTTCCATGCCTGGCACTGTCAACAAGGATTACCATGGAAATACAATACACATTATCACTACTACTGCTGAACGGTCAATGATGGATTTGACACACTTCTCCGGCCGGTTTGTTATCGCCTAAATATGTACAAGACAGTGGATATCTTGCACTGCAGTGTGCACTACAAGTCTTACACATGCACAGTTTTGTTTATGCTAACAGAGTGCTGCACAACAGAGTGTAAAATTAGCCTTGTGCTGTTGGGTGTTGCCTTTTGGCCAATGAAAGGGGAGAGAAAGCAGTTGCGGGAGATACGGCGGAACGTATTTGGCAAGGTAATCGATTGCAGATGGCAGGCCATCGGGTGGCTTGTTTGGTCCACAGTGGTTCTTTGTGATGGCTAGGCCTGCCATAATCCAACAGGACAAGGCTGTTTTCGGGTGTATGCCTGTGTGTTGTTTATGCTGGCACCTCTAATATCGCGGCGCTAAGCTCTGCAGCCCCACAGGAATCCAGACACACAAGGGGGAGAAGGGTTTCAGTCACAGAGGGGAAACTGTATCAGTGTGAGACTGTGTATGAATCAGTGAAAGAATATAAAATAATACACAAAATGGATGAATCGGAAAAGGGATAAAAAGTTACGAGAGCGTTTACGACTAATACAAGTGAAACTAGGTCACTGCGGCAGCAACAAGTAGAGGTGAAACAAAGTCAAGTTGCCTTGAGAATAAAAAAGTGATATGATTTACAGTCTGGGATAAGCGCCAGACTTTTATGAATGTGTTCACTTTACAGATTAATAAATACACACATGTCATCAGTAGCTCATTAAACAGTGTAGATCAAGCAACCACCCAGTACGATGCACAGCTGTGCAGCTGGCTGCTCCCCCCCCCCCCTGCCTGCCGTGGGTTGGAACGTTACGGGTGTCAGTGAGAGGGCAGTGACAGCATCAGTCAGGTAACCCTATCTGACGCGCTGAGGCCTCTGGCATCGATGTTATGTGTCTCTCATGACAACACTGTCCAAGAACGAGGGCAATACATGACACGACAGAGGCTCTGCCTTAAATCATCTCATCACAACCTCTCTCAGTTATAGGACTGTCTCTGACACTCACACAGACACACACCTACCACTACAGGTCAGAACCTGGCTTCATGGCAGCTAAGAGCGTTGACTATTGACTACACATGTGTAACTAGGGACCATGGCTGGGCAAAATATCAATATAATATTGCTATCGTGATATGAGAGTAGATACCGTCTTAGAGTTTGGATATGGTAATATGGCATAAGTGTTGTCTTTTCCTGGTTTTAAAGGCTGCATTACAGTAAAGTGAAGTCATTTTCTGAACTTACCAGACTGTTCTAGCTGTTCTATTATTTGGCTTTATCCACATCGTCATTATATCCACATTACTGATGATTATACATCAAAAATCTCACTGTGTAAATATTTTGTAAAAGCACCAATGGTCAACCCTATGATATCGTTGCAATAATCAGTATCAAAGCATTTTGTCAAAAATATTGTGATATTTGATTTACTCCATATCGCTCTACTAGAGACCATCATGCAATGCCAAATCGGGCCAAGGGCATGAAGTGGGGGGCCAATGGCCCCTTCTCCTCTACTTCCGGCACCCTTGCTTGGACCGCACCCATCTTCGGACTTGGCCTTCATTTTGATTTCAACTACACACATGACTTTCGTGAATGCATCTAGCATGCTTGTGATGCTATCGCAGTGACAAAATCTGTTCATAGAAATAAACACCTTCAAGCCTTATTTGTGGTTCAGTGTAGTTCCTGCTACAGTAGGTGTCTCCAGGACCACGTTTTGCGTGGTAAACACGGCTGGTAAACACACACTGGATACTCAGAAGTGTCACCTTTATGTCTTGAAATAAATGCAATACTCTGTTAAGAAGACTATATCTGTTTCACCTACCTATTTTGCACATTCATTCTTATTCTGTGATTTCAGCCAAACCTCTGAAATCCATCAATGTGTAATATCTAAAAAATGTGTCAACTGAGGATACATTTTAAAAAGCCAAGATTCTTTCCATAAACCAGTCGCATACATATGCATGACTACTGACACACAACAGCTTTCCCAATCATCGGCCTGTCCAGGTTAGGAAAAATGTCTGCGCGAACATGTGGGGAGGAACGTAACTATAAATCAGAGCTGATGTATGACCCCCCAAACAGAAATATGACTTTATCCTGTATGAACTCCACATCTGTCTGCCGTTAAAGACGCATCTGCCCTTGTGTATTTGTGTGTAAGACAGTGTGTTTGCAGCACACTCATACAAGCTTGTTGTTTAAACAGGCATCCCCATTTGTCTGAAAGTCGTCTCTTAAACTTGTAGCCAGGACAGTTCTTCTGAAGCCCAGGAAAAAGTCTCGGACACACACACACATACACATTTTACTCCCATTGACCCTCCACACCTGTCTTGTCACTCAGGCCCTTGGTGTGCCCTTCACCAGCCCTCCTCTACAACCCTCACTGCCCCACGGCCTCCTTTCCCAGGGAAGAGCTCTGCAGCTCCAGGACTCCCCGTCTGCACCCCACACACACACAGCACCCTGGTCCCAGCCCCCTCCAGACTGCACAAAGCCCCCATTGTGAAGCACAATGCTGTCCGCCCCCTCTGCCTTTCCCCCCTGTACCCTCTGCTCTGTTTCCCCCCATAACTCTGTCCCTTCTGCCCCCTTTTGCTTTTTTGCCTGACTCCCTCTGCTTTTCAGTCTCCTTTGCCTCACTACTCTCTTCTTTATTCTTAAATCTCCACTACCAATCCTGTTGATCGTGTCTGTAGGGGTCTCCCCTCTTTTATCCAAGCGTTGCCCTTTCCCCCCCTCCACTATCCCCTTCAATATTAAGGCCTTCAACATTCCCTCTTCTCTCCCCCCGTTTCTCCCAGCATGGCCCTCCCTCTCGTCTCTGTGTTCCAAGACATTTTCCACTTCTCTGACTGTTGTGTTACCTCCTATATCCCCTTCTTGCTCTGCTGGATAAGAGACATTTAATATCTGTAGTTCATGTGAGGCAGGACTTAGGATTGTTACTGGAAACAATATATAGAACATAACTCTTTCTGCAGGGCTGCTTATTCTATTTGAGGATATGTTTTTAATAAGATTCTGGTAAATTAAACTCTACTTTTGCTGTGGGTACATTTGCCTGCTCTGTGACACACTTTACCATGGGTCCCTGTCTGACAATACTCGTCTCCTCTAAAGAAAATTAGGTTAGTGAGATAGCTAGGGCTGTCCTCAACCAAAGAAATTCTTAGCCTACTAACACTCGTACGATTTTGTTGACTAATTGATTAGTTGATTTAATCGACAGATCTGTAAAACAGAGTTTCTCCTAAAGGAGGAAACGAAAGCACCACTTTCAATCTTGTTTACCAGAGATGGGCTCATAAGTTTCTTAGACATACAGTAAATCACTCAGTATGAACATATGCATAAAATATGACAAATCGACTCAAGAAATCTTAGCCGACTAAGACCAAAACAACCGATTAGTTGACTAATCGACTAAAGACCCCGAGCGTCTGTCGGCCTAGTTTTTTTGGTATGTCCTGAACCGTCGGCTCTAGTCTGCCCGTGTCAGAGTTTTTTCAGCCGATTCCGCATGTTGAATCAGAATCACAAATCACTCTGATTGGTTGTTCAGCTTAAACGAATCAGTGCACGAGAAGAGAAACAGAAGTGAGGAAAGCAAGCCAACGAGGAAATTCAAGAAGAAAAACACAGAAGGCTCTTCTCGTTTTTCATCTTCATCTCATCTGATCATTCCAATGCACGAGTATTCTCACAGCGACATGGCCATCTGGAATGAAGCTAAGTGGTGAGTGAGAGTGGTGTCGAAATGGTCGTCAAACACCGCTTTGTTTCATGTACGTATCGTAACAACAGCTTGTATATCAGCAGTCCTCGGTCTCCTGGTTTCCCTTTTTGAATGACAAATACAGACTACTGCTACCAACTGGTAGGGAGAGTTAGAACGTACGTGCTAACTGGCCGTCGGCTGTAGTGTTTGCGTTGTGTTCGAGTGCAAAATTTTGGCCAAGACAAAGGCGACGTGAGGTGACTCATAGGTACGCTTTCGTTGTCACTAGTTCTTTGATGTCGGGTTGGTGTCTCTGGGCAACCCTAGAAATAGATCTCAACAATGCAGGATTGCCTATGTCTCTACAACAAAGACTGTATTAGTAATTAGTGTTAAATGAATGCCAAAACGACTGCAGTCGAATATTGCACAGCAAGCAAATAGCTGTATATTTACTGCACCTACAGGTCTCGTTTAATGATGTCCACACCAGGCGAAGGACCTTGTTAGTTACTTTGGGAGCAAATCCAATTTCCACCCCATAAGTTTGTCAGCACAAAATGTTTAAGTATAATAATATACACTGCAGCAATCAAATGTGGCTCCTCTTCCTGGTCATAAACACACTATTTTGCCCCATTTTCAACTAGTTTTTTTTTCTTGTGGTCAAACTGTACACATTGCATTCATGCATTTATATCCGGGGTAAAACACTGCACTCGTACCTGTCACTTTTTCATCCAGCCGTTTGATCACAATGGAGGAGAAGTGGGACAAATACCACAAAGACCAACCGTCATATCCTACATGTAGGCTACAAGTGCTGAACAACAACAATGGAGGACAAATTAATACACATAGACCGGTGGGTCCGTCCTCTCTCCCTACGTGCTTCAGCCTTCCCTTCATCCAGAACAAGTACTCTACCTTGTACCGACATTTTTGCGGATATTACGTATCATAGCAACCAGACGCAACCAAAGTGTCTCAGCTGAAAAAACGCTCCGCCTCATTGCCCTTATGTGCTCTGCATTTAACAATAAACAAGTATTAATTAGTAGCTTAGCTTTGTTATTTAAAAAGAAACAGTATACCCAATAATAGCCTAACAATAGAGCTTATTTATATAGCACTAAAATCAGGATAAATTAAGTAATTTGCAAAGAAAAATAATAACGCACATTGCGCTGTTGAGCCAATCATTACCACCGCAGGGGAAATTCCCTCACCGCGACAGCCCTGGTTGATGACCGGTGTAAATGAGCTATTAAGTACAAATAAGCAATGTCGCAACATGAACATGTTGGTGAGAGCTCAGTTTTATGCTTCACACCTGAAACAAACAGTAGTTCATGTTTTCAGTGTGACCAAATGTGTGCAAGCTGTGCGTGAATGTGGACTAACACCCATCTTTCTCAGCACTTAAGTGTCAGAAAATCATTGCCTTCCACACACATCTGTAGGAATTTGGTGGTTTTGCGCTCTATTTATTCAGACATTTCCGAACATGTTGTGCCTACAGTGCCATCTGTGTTGCTCCATAATGTTGACCATGGGGTGGAGTTGCAAAATTGGCACTAATCTAAAGAAATCCCACTGTAATATGTGCATTTCCAATCTATCTTTGCCAAGCTGCAAACCAAATTCTGTCAATTAAATGTTGCTTTGCCTGTTGGAAAAGTGCACACACATGCATGCATGCATAATGTTGAACATGTTTGATGGTTTTTGAAGAGAGGTCTGCTGCTATACAGTGGATGTGGTATGTGCAGAGCTATCTGTGGCATTCACCTCAGAAAATAATGACCAGCCCTGTTGAGGCCCTGTGGTTTCTTGAGTAAGCTCAGATACAGTAACACTACTTTACTGTACAGTGCCACCCGACTCTAAGTCTGCCTAATCCTTCTTCCTGAGAAACAGACAACTAACTGATGACATAAGAGGGGGAAAAAATGAATGAAAACTGCTAAATGCACAAACACAAATGCCTCCACACCGACGCAGGGAACCTGGAAATCTGCCAGAAACTAAGCCTTGTGGTCCAGCTAGTTGAGGGGTGAAATAAGAGAAAATGGGGACACACACTGTTGTCAGTTAAACAGAGGCTTAACCATGGCAACGCTGGCTGCATCCCGACGTGGAGGAGTGATGAGAAGGTGGGACATTCCACACACTTGTCCTCCTGTGTTTCCTGATCAAAGGAGGAGAAGGAAGGAACAAAGCAAACTGAGCTGCCACAAAGCTTCCAGCAGGGCTGCGGTTTGTATTTTTAAGTGAAAGGCGACCAAAATGCCTTCAAGGATGCAGGGAATTTTCCCCTTCTTCCAAGCCAGAACATTCTGGTTGAAAGAAAGAGAAAGGAGAAGACTGAACAAACTAGTAAAGTAAAGCAAAGCAAAGAAAAGGGTGGAAATGAGAGAGGCCAGCTGCTCTAGACACTGAGAGGAGAAAGAAAGCAATTATAAAACGGTAGGAGATCCTAAATACTTCGCAATAGCTTTGGAGAGTGCAGCTTTTCTCATCCTGAACAGGACATTAGCCACACTAAACAGACTGAAGGAGATTCAGTCAATAACGCACACAAAAGTTCCTCATTGCTGCCGCCTAAAATACTGTCACTCACCAAGTGACACCTCTATTTGAGATCCCAGGGGGAGGTTTTTTTGGTCGCACACACACACACACACACACACACACAGGTATCCATGGCGACGCACCCCTGCTCGGGGTAATGGGCTCCTCGGACGACTGTGACAACTTGACGGTGACTCAGCTTGTAGAATTTAGCACAGCATGGTATGGAAAGATGGGACAGTGATGACCTCATTCCACTGGCTGCTCTGCCCCGGTCCCTTGTGATGAGGGACAGAGGTCCGAAAGAATGAACACCGCCGACGGGGAAAAAAGGGGGTCAGGGAGAAGAATGGTGGCATGAGAGAGAGAGAGAGAGAGAGAGGTGTCCCATATCCAGACAAACATCTTGCATGGTGATAATGGGCTAGGAGGAGTGTGTGAAATGAGGGACTTAAAGGGATAGTTCAGTACTTATCCATAGTCAGTGTATTACCTACAGTAGATGGTGGTTGGCACGTCCTCGGCTTGGAGAAACAGACCAGAGTTACCGCACAGAAATAATAAAATGTACTGCAGTGGACGGGGCCGGCAGCAAAGCATATTTTAGCCACCTAAAAGAAAGACCCACCTAAAAAAAGCAATATCAGTTTTTAATATACGCTATATTTAGAATATTTTAACCGCTTTACGTTGTCAACAGACAGCCATTTCCGACAGGGAACTTCAAAGCCACCAGACTCCATTGATAAAAACAGTCATTTTACCTTGCTTGTTTGTGTTATTGTGTGACTTTGGTGTTTTAAAGGGTTAATTCAGATTCAACAAAGTTGTACAACAACTCCCGTGCCCCTACTCCTGTCTGTTTCTCCAAACTGGGGGAGTGCTGACAGCCATCTACTGTAAAGATAATACACTAACTCTGTATAAGTACCTCATACAACCCCACTTCAAAAAATCCTAACTGTCCCTTTAAGAAGACTTCAGCCCCATATAATACTTAACGAATATATAGTGTCCCAGAACGTTGGGGATCTTATCTTCAGATGAGACACACTTTGAGGTCCTGAACCAAACTTTGAAAATCGATGCACTATATGTGACATTGATGTAGTCCACGTTTTGGCCCCGCTCGGCCCAGAGCTCCAGTCAAAGTCTCAGCTGTGTCGGAGAGACCCAGCCTGCTGAGACCAGAGCCCAGAAAACAGCCTGAGAGCTTGTAATGACAGGGAGCCACCCTCCAGCACATCAGTCAAATGGAGCTGTACAGCTGCAGCTGCGGCGGTCAACCAGACAATCAGTACAATGTCACATCAAGGCTGAATTATGTCGGGACAAATAAAAAAATAAAAGCCAAGGGAAACATTGGCAAAGGCGCTATTTAAAGAATCAAATCCTTTAGAAAGTAAAGCTGTTGTTTCACGGTTTGACAGTGCTGGCACACAGCAGAGAGACTGAGGCTGTCTAAACACTGATAGACTGTGATAAAGGTTCTGCTTATCACAGCGGTTCTTCTACATCAGAGATTCAAACACAATTAGTCAGACCCAAAGTAGGTCACTCATAGTCCTGCTTCTTGCGGGTCTTTACTTTGTAAACAAGTTCAAATCTTGATAATGCAGACACAGCGAGGTGCAGACCAGTGTAAGCTTCAATACAAGTCCATCAAAACAAGCTGCACAACCCTTCTTCTATACTTTGTTCCCTTAGACGTTTTGGGCTATCTTGCCTTCATTAGGCAGGTCATTACCTGGTCTTGCCTGCAGCAGGACCAGGTAATGACAAACTGAAAACTGACAAAGGTTGAACCTGCTTTCTCTCTTTGCCTGCTCATCTGTCTCTCACTCCTCTCTCTTTTGGTTTGCTTCTCTCAGTCTCTTCTCTTTGTAACAGTGTATCGGCTCTCACAGACGACCCTCGCTACCCACGCTATTAGGAGCTTATAGATCTCACCCTCGCAGCACTCAGCTCTTATCTGGAGCACAGAGAGAGGCTGTGGTCCATCTCTGCTGGCAGTATGTGCTGATATACTGCAGAAAAAAGGGATGTCTCGAAAACCAATACTTCTGTACCAAATTGATGCCAGAATTCTGAAAACGTGATAGTACTTGTTTTTCTACAGTACCGCAGCTACCATTGGTACCGTCAGCCCTCGAGACTAACAGCGTGCCGGGTCTTACCGGGGATGATAGAAAATGTGTTTGGGACGCATTAAACTCAGTATCGACCCTATTTTTTCCCCGATAACGCTGCATTGTGAACAAGATATTCGTGTTGAAATCGGCAAGGTGAGAGCTAGTTAGCGTTAGCCGTTAGCAGCCGGTAAGTGGCACAGTCCTGCACAGAGCTAACAGCTACTGATAACGGGAGGTGCCATTGATTTGCATTATGATGTGTTCAGGCTCTATTCAGTAAATAAAGGAAATGAGTATTGGGCGAAGTTAAATTCAAACATTATCATGATGTGTTCAAATGTAATCTTGTAAAATGTAGTTTTTGCTGAGAAATTTTAATAAGTAGTTGTTTTTCAGCAATATCGAATAGATAATAGAGAGGGAATTATGACCTGTTTAACGTCCTAATAAAAACCAATATGCAAAAGGTAATAAAGGGTGTGTATGTTGAAGGTCCTGCGATATATTGTTTTAATTTTGTTTTTTAACTGTGGCATCCCTAATAGAAACCAAATATAGACCAATAAATTATAACAAATTGCACAAGGAAACGTCTTTCTTTTAGTTTAGCTGTCAAATATTTCAGAGGCTGTCGTTTGATTGAACAAAGTTTTTAAGATTATCTCAGCATTATAATGTTGTATAATGATCTATCCTCCTTAAATAATGTCATCGCTATGAATTGAACTATTGTCTGAATTGAACTTGTGCGCTCGGAAAAAGTTACAGTGGTTCAAAAAAAGAAACAAGTTCATGGTTTGGAGAAAATAACAGAAGACAGAGCCAGGAAGTTACATAAGCATAGCATACCACTCGCCAATAATACTGAAAACAAGTTTAGTATGAACAATGCAACTCAACACTCCGATCCTAAATCCTTTGCCCAGTGTTTGATGAATGGTGTTGAACGGCCTCATATTACAATGCAATTACCAATTAACCAAATGACACCGCTGGAAAAGCTGCCAGATAGTGAGTCTTCTACTTGACCCCCTTTCAATGACAGCACACCTCTCAGACATAATCAATGACGTCACACATCCTCTCTGACCTTGTGACCTTTCACACACTTTACACACTTTCTTCACACACTAATCTCCTGGGCTATGCAGCCAAACCCCATGCTTCCTGCAAGTGAGCTAAACTCCCTGCCAAATGAGCACGCAACCCGCCTCTGTTTCCGTCTTAACTGCACCCAACGATCCAGTCAAGATATGCTTGTATCTCCCTGGAGATGATGACAAATCCATTAAGTAGCATTGGGAAACACTATAATTCACACTATGCACGATCATCATGACACATTTTCTTTTTATAAACCTGTCAATGTAGACCAATAATAATAGTGAGGAGCTTTATAAAAGCAAGATAAAAGGTCAGTAGAGGAAAACAACTGTCTGCCCTACCTTGAAGCATGCAGCGGTATGCTGACTCAGAGATGGCATAGATGTGTGGAGGCATCTCGTGCCTCTTCTTCCCTCTGTACATCTCAATGATGTTCTCTGAATAGATGGGCAGGTTCTTGTAGGGGTTGATAACCACACAGAACAGGCCAGAGTATGTCTGTAATTAAACATACAAAGCAGACAAATTAATAAACAGTAAGGGACAATGAGAGGCTGCAGCTCAACATCTGAATCACTTCAAGAAATATAAAAAACATATGAACTATGCCATGGCTTAAAACAGGCAAAATAAACTCTCTCTAGCTAGATTTCTTTAGTGGATATAAAGAGAAAACACCAAAACGGAGCATGCAAGTTTCTGGCTGTTTAGATCATCACGCCTGCATTCGATCAGTGCAGCAAGACCTGTCATTACCCTCTTTTTGGGGGATTACATCATCATTGCGGGCATGCAACACAGTGATAGATACAGAGCAGACTGAATGAGACACTGAACAGGCTCTTGTCTCTTGTGCAGCAACAAAGGGCCCTGAGAGTCCTAATAAGAGTGTTCAAATCAATCACTGCACAACGTGAACAAAGAGTGTATGAATATTATAGAGACTCATGTAGAAGCAAATAGCTCTCGCTGCGAACGTTTAGCCTATTTTCTGATTTGTGGTGTTGCATTTGGCTGTGTAATTAGCCCGAAGATTTCTCCCCAGTGAGTGTGTGTGTGGTATGAAGCTTTCTCAGCTATGCTACAGGCTGTATCGACCACGCAGAAAGGCAGCCGGGAATGAGTGAGAGGCCCTGGTGGGGCAATGGCTCTCCCTCATTCTGCAGATGCTATAGGAGCTTTGCATTCCCCCCCTATAGACGACACAGAGAAAGAGCTGCTTACCAGTAGTGTGACTTTCCTCACTGGCATGTTAGTCTAATCCTGGGGGCCTACACAAATGCCCATCCCTACTTAGCTAACTAGCTGCCCACATACAGTGCGCACTTACTAAGTGTACATCTTAAAGGCGTTAAATTTGAAATTCAGAGCATTAATATAGCAGCAAACAGCTATTTGCTATGTAAAGATATAGAGTAATGTCTACTTGAACAGAGAATGTGTGTGAATCTGTGCGTGTTGTAATCCAAGATTCTCTGTGCTTTGTTTATGTAGCCGGTCTGGCTGAGCGTGCATGTGAGTCCCTGTGTGTGTGCCCCACAAGCTAGCTAATCACCGCCGCTGTGCACTGTGCTCATATGGCGGTTACCGCTGATAACGCCGTCAAGACCCACGGCGTCATCACGGAAGTGTAACGCCAAGCATCCGGTCCCCCCCCCCCGAGTTAACACTGTTTGTGCTGTTAGCATCGTTAGCTGCAAGCCGCCAGCTAAGCCGTCGCCATGTTGAGAGCCATGTGGAGACAATCACAGATATGCTCAGTTACACACAGTTACATGTATATGTATACAAATATATGGACCTTGGTTCAATATTTGTTTTTTACTCATTTGCCCATTCAGACAAGTGGGTAAGAATTCTACTTACATACAAATTGTTTTATTTATTAGCGGTTATCAAATAACAATAAAGACCAAAGTTAACTGTCGTGTTTAATCTTTATTTAAGTAAATTAATCTGGAGTTTCATCCACATCCTCTAACGCCACCCAACTAAACTGCTGTTTCCTGGATAATTGAAATGCTCGCTTACGCTTCAGCTCATAAACTTTGGCTTTATTTTCTCGCAAGGGCCCGATCGGTACCGCGCATTTGCAACTCTCGACAGAGATGAGAAGGAAGCGAGATGGCTCACTCCTTAGTTACTTCCATCATCAGCTCCGGAGAAAAACAATGTTTTAATTCTTTTTTACCAGTTGCCTGATGGGGGCAAGTGAGTTGATAGATTTACTAGCCTGACGTGGCATTTTACTTGCCCCGGGCAATCAGGGAATCCTTACTGTTGAGCCCTGAGGACGTAATGTGAAGTAATGTAGAGTTAAAACTGCAAGTCAGTTAGTCAGTTAGTAATAAATTAGTAATTGCCCGATAGATAAGTCACACATGATTAATGGATGTTACGAAGCAGTCAGTCCTCTCTGACTGGCGGCCCAGGGGATCAGAGGCAGCTGGCTCCCTGCTGGCTCCAAGGTCAGAGTAACAGACATGTTTGTTTGTTCTGCCTCCTCCTGGGACCATAAGTACACTCTACAGTGACATTATTTTACAAGGAACACTAACTAAAACTAAACAATTTAGAAAAGGAAAATCAGAAGCATGATCTGTAAAATGTTTTGTGATGACGTTCTTCTGTGATGACTGCCAGCATGGCTCCTGGAAATCATGTAAAGCACATGTTCTCTATAGACTACAGTCTGCAATGAATGACTGAGCCTCTGTTTTAAAGAGCTTTACGTTTCAAGGGCTGTCTATTCTGTTATCCTCTTCTGTCAATAAATAGCACCACACCATAATAGAGTAGAGTCAAAAACAGATGTAATATTTAGAAAAACTATGTCCTGCAGTGATCTGTTCATATCAAAGCCTCAAAGACTGTGACATCTGCTCCATAATTAAAACTGCATCCAAGGCCGAGTGAGGCACTGTGCCACGAGTGACTCAGCAGCCACAGATTCACAGAGGGGCCCCAGAGAGCAGACGGCATACTGTAACCGTTACGTAACGGCTCAGGTAAGGCCCTCAGTCAGCACTGAGCATCTCACGCTCTGTACCGCTGATACAGACAAAAAAAAAGCAGAAACAAGAAGGTGGGGAAGGAGGAGAGAGAGGCAGGCTGAAATGAAGAGTGGAGCAACGATCCAGCCGACAGGGCTCCCTCAGGTCCAATCCAGCGGAGAAGCAGAGGTGCAACAAACAGTGAACCGTGTTCTCAGCCTTCCTGTAAATTGCTCCCAGCCCGAGGGCAGGAGAGAGCTCAGAAAGAGAGAGAGAGGGGAGGGGCGGCTGAAATTCAAACCCTCAACTCTCCTTTTCGGCGCTAATGAAAAATTTATTTCCCCCCTTATCTGGATACTAGAGCTGCTATAAATAGGGGGTGTGTTCTGTTCTCTTCAGTTCTGTGATATGCAGCACCGGGGCAGCTGGGGAGGCTGCAGAGCGATACCTGGACTATAGGTCTGATAGGGACTGTCCCAGGCAGCTAAAGAGTTCAAGGGGGCATTGTAATTTGCTGCATCATGTCTCTATATGCACAATGATGATGCATAAACCTGCACAGAGCACTTAATAAAAAGTCTCCGGAGTTGAAATGGTGCATCAGTGTTAGGGTTTATTTATTTTCATTGCTTAGGAAACATAATCTGATCTCCAAAAATAACAACAGTGGTTGAATTTGACTGTGGCTTTTATCTAAAATTAGATGTCGCCCCCATCTCTGTGGCCAATTTAACAAAAATGCATCAAAATCAAAAATCAAAAATAAGGTTTTTTTTGTATGCTTGTTGTTGCAGTGCTGCTGCTTCCCACCCTACGTGAATTAATGTGAAAAATCTTGCAGGATCAATGCAGGACAAAGAACATTTACTACTTCTGTTGCCAGCTAGCAGAGCATACGACTGACTCAACACCGGCCTGCCAAACCGCCATGCCTGGCCCAGTCCAGGAAAAGAGAAGGTGATATTTCCACTGTGAAATCAGACGCCGTGGCCTAGTAACAGCTGAGCAACACACAGGCAACAGCAGACACAACAGCCGACCCCATCTGCCACCTCTGATCACAGAGGCAGCATGCCTGCGTGGATAGGCCCTTCTCCACTGCAGAGGCTTGAGAGAGGGCACTGTGAGTGCAGAGGCAGCTTCATTGATCTGTGTGGAGGAGAGGAGACCTTGACCGTTCCCTTGACAGCGCTCCACTCTAGTGATTTCATAACAAAGCTTGCGAATATTTCAGACTGGGCTTTTGAAATATGACCAACACGCGTAGATGCATGGTGTCGAATCACATCGACAGCAGCAGGACACCTTCTGCTTTTCTCCAGCTTTAACAAGTTGGAAATTCTTGCTCACTGAATTTTAGAGCAGGGTGGCCATTAAAACTCATACTGCAGTGCAGTTCATTAAAATTCAGCATGTATCAGTGGCATTCCTGTATTCAATTCATATTCAGGAATTCATGCTTGTGTTTGTCAAAATGATGGTGACACGAAAAAGCAAACAGGATGTCAAAGGCTACATCAGGGCCCTGCAGAAAGAGAGACCACATGTGGCTTTAATTCAAACATGTTAAAACTCTCTCTCCACAGGGATATGAGAATGTGTTTGTTTTTCTATGCTGCTTTACCTGTTGCCCTCCAGCATTAGAAAATAGAACAAGCTTTGAGTAGGAAAATGGGACAAGTTTGCATACATCTAGCATTTGAATCACAGAAATATCCGAAATGCCAGAAAAAAAAGTAAGGATGTAAGAAATAAGATGAGGTCAAGATGAAAGAAAGACTCAAAGCCCATGTCGTTATTAGACCAGTGAGACAGGGAAGAGGAGAGAAGCAGAGAGCGTGTGGGAAAGGGAGCAGAGTTGGTGAAGACAGGACGGACACTGAGCAGCAGCAGAGCTGAAGTGGGCGGCAGGAGACAGACAGACGGACGATCTTTTTGCCATGGAAGAATGCTGAGGCTTTCTGACAGCTGAGGCTTATCTAACGACACAAAGGCCTGCTTGTAGCCCAGGCCGCTAGCGTGGCGTAGCCTGGTGCGTAGCATTGCGGTTAGCCTGTTGACTCACCATTTCACAGATAGAAAGCTTCTACAATAGATGAGTCGGCCAAAAAGAATGACTAACTTCACACGAGTGGAGCCGTCTGATGGGCAAAGGGCCACAGGAGGAGCCAGTATTGGATAGATGAAGGCCTAAAAATGCATTGGTGGCCAGTAAAGGTGTATGATTGCAATCCACAGAAAAACTATAGACTTTAGAGAGAGAGAAAGAGAAAGAGAGAGAGAGAGAGAGAGAGAGAGAGAGAGAGAGAGAGAGAGAGAGAGAGAGACTAATGACACTTAAAGATGTTGCTAGATGTTTAAATCACATTAAGTATGATTTTTGTTGATAATTAGCTTAAAGGGATAGTTCGGGTGTTTTGAAGTGGGGTTGTATGAGGTACTTATTCATAGTCAGTGTATTACGTACAGTAGATGGCGGTCGGCACGCCCCCAATTTGGAGAAGCAGACAGGAGTTACTGCACAGAACCAAAGCAATGTACTGCTGTGGACGGGGGCAGCAGCAAAATGTATTTTAGCCACCTAAAAGAAAGGCCAACCTAAAAAACTCATTATCAGTTTAAGTGTATGCTACATTTAGAATATTTTTACCGCTTTACCTTGCCGTCAGACAGCCTTTTCTGATGGGGAACTTATGCCGTTGTATTCATCCATGCTCTCACCAAAGCCACCAGACTCCATTGAAAAAAACTGTAATTTTACATTGCAGTACACGGGGGTTGCTGGTTAGTTCAGATTCACCAAAGTCACACAATAACACAAACAAACTAACCAATTGAGGCAGCGGTAGACCAGCAACTCCCGTGTTCTGCGAGGTAAAATTACAGTTTTTTTTCCAAAGGAGTCTGGTGGCTTTGGCGAGAGCATAGATAATGGCTTCAGTTCCCGGTCGGAAACATAGACTGTAAAGCTGTCTGACGGCAAGGTAAACTGGTGAAAATATTCTAAATATAGCGTACACTTTAAGTGATACAGATTTTTTTAGGTGGGCCTTTCTTTTAGGTGGCTAAAATATGTTTTGCTGCCAGCCCTGTCCACATAAGTACATTACTTTGGTTCTGTGCAGTAACTCCTGTCTGCTTCTACAAACTGGGGACGTGCCGACCGCCATCTATTGACTACGGATAAATACCTCATAAAAGCCCACTTCAAAACATTCAAACTATCCCTTTAATATATGTGTGGGGGAGTTAATAGAGTAGTTGATTAGTACCATTAGACTCATCTAGTTCGGCAGGTGCTGAGTCTGACTTTGAAATTTTAATTTGTGGGTTGTACACCACCACAGTCACTTACATTTTCAAAGGTTCAACAATGGAGGAGAAAAGCAAATGGCATAATAACGCTAGAGATTTCAACTGTGCCCATTATTTGTTCTAATTACAAGGGGATGGAGAGCCCCTTTAGTATCTGAAAGTGAAGTGAGGCACTACAGCATCCACGCACAGTGAAACCAAACCTATAAATAGGTCGAGGTTTAAGTAAATTCTTTGGTGGTGTGGACAGGCCTCATCTTTTAGCAGTCTCTAAGAGATGCTGATCACGCTACCGTATGATTCAGACATGGAAGTCTTCCCAACCACCTCGACTAAAAACACAGCCTGGGGGAGGCATTATATTATGTCTGCAGTAGATGTAGCTGAGCTCTGGGGGGGTAAGACAAATATACTGGAAAACGTTTAGAACATCGGGGGTTTCTTCTTCTAAGAACGAGCTGAAGAGGAAAAATTCTCTTCCTGATAGAAAACCAACACCGTCAGACACATGTTTTCAATTTCTCTTAGCCAAGGGGCAAATTAAGAAGCCAATTCTGAACCACGAAAATGAAGAAACCATGACACCATGGTATGAGAGAGAAAATGAAGAGGAAGGAACTAAGAGGACTGGCATGTCAATTCAAGACATATGGGAAATTGATAATACCACCTTCACTGAAGCATTTAGGTCTCACTCTACTATATACACACTGTAATGCTTTAACATACCAAAAGGGATTTCAGACTTCATCTGAGAGTCAGTGGTGATATTTTATCATGTCTTGTGAGGAGGATAAATTATATGAGCAACAATTCCCCCTGCAGCTCCCGTCTCAGGTGATAACCAACCCACATTCTATTCCTGGAAAACATGTCACTAAATGGGTCAAGATCACGACTAGAACATCACAGAGCAGCTCCGTCTGTAGTGAAATTGGATTATTGGGACAGTGGCGATGCAGTGATACGGATCACTACAAACGTTGGCTGTGATAAATGCATAAGCTTAACATATAATTAAGAGATCTGACTTTTAAAGCTGCAGTCGGTAACTTTGAGCAAATATGGTAAAAAGTTGTTTTTATAAAACTGTCAAATCCTGACAGTAGTGCATAAGACAGATAATCTGAAACAAGACTCGGTCAAAACGGAGTATATGTCTTGACTGTGTATGGAGGGTCTGTGAATTTGTGGCTAAATTGTTACATAAATAGTCAGAAGTCATGTCTATAATGTTAAATCCAGCGGTACACGTCCACCAGGTCCGGTGAGGATACTAGGGGACACTCAACTGTCCGTGCAAGATAGGGTACTATCGTATGATAAACTTTCTGTTATTCCATCTAAACAATCCACCAAAGTCTACTTCTGAGAACATTTTAAGCAAGAAATAGGCTATGCCACTGCTGAATCTAGTTTCATTTCAGAACTAGATCGCCTAGTTTCACAGCTTGGTCCAAGTTTTGTGAGCTGGACAGGCTCATTGGCATAAAAGACTGTTTCCCAACTTTTCATTTTGAAAGAGGGATGGCCGATGAGGAAACTCCAACGCTCGGCTGACCAATCGTGTAACTTCATCACTCAGTCAGTGACAAACCTTTGCATTTGTAGGGCTGGCCCTTTACAGTCCAGCCAAAGGAATCATGTTCCTCTGTGTCCTACTGGGCTCATAATGGCATTTACAAGATTTCACAGACCGAAGGAAAACAACAAATCAGAGCTGAGGAGTCTCTAATGAAGCTGTGAATCACTGCTCGCAAAACTCGCAAACTCCACTAAAAATGTCAAACTTACTTTAATGCCTATTTCTCGCCTCAAATGTTTTCAGAAACATCTTGTAGTGTACTGTTTAGCTGCAAAATGAGTACATTTGGGACCCAGCCGCCATATTGAAAACAGCCGAGCCAAAACCAAGCACCACCCACCAGCCAGAGCAAACTTTCTCAGTTTACAGCTAAACAGTACACTACAAGATGTTTCTAAAAACATTTGAGACGAGAAATAGGCATTACAGTAACAGAATATAGATTCATACATTATCAGCACTGCCTAGTTTGACCGTTTGATCAGAGTTCACTAGTTTTGCAAGCAGTGATTGACAGCTGAGTTAGAGACAGATCGGCTCTGATTGGTTGTTTTCCTTCGGGCATGTTGAAATCTTGCAAATGCCAGTAGGAGCACTAGGAGGACACAGAGGAATATGATTTTACAGATCACCCCTCTCATGCACTACTGTCAGGATATAGTGATAGTTTTATAAAAAAATAATAACTTTTTATCATATTTGCTCAAAGTTACCAACTACAGCTTTATCTGTCTATAGTGTCACAGGTAAAGTTAAACACGTGTTTGTTTTGGATTACATTTTTGACCAGAGATACCAGAGTACTTTTAAACTGAGCTGAACATATTTAAAAAAACATTAGTTGAAACACTGATATATTGTATGGTTGTCTTGCGAAATCTGAAAGTGACAACGCTTCTGCATTTTCAAATTTAACTTAATTTGTGTATATATGGCACAAGATTTAAATGCTAAAAGAGGAAAAAGTGAAGAAAGTCCTTCCCTGTTCCCCTACATTTTGGGCCAGATGTGTTTAGTTTTACACAGTGGGACTTGCCATGAAAAAGAGCAAGAGGTCAAGCCATCTCTGTGATCAAAGAAGGCCCACCAGTAGGGGCACAGAACAGACAAACAAACTGAAACCAGGGGTGTTTATGGAAGAGGCCTGTCTTTGGCTGAGGTAAGAGAGAAGCCATAGGGGGAGGTAACAATCTGTAACCCAGAGGCACTAAGGAGAGACGACCCAGCGGAGGTAAAAGTCTGGCAATGGTTAAAAGATCGGTCACGCATACTACGTAGGAGTGTGTGTGGTCAGGATTCATACAAAGCAGCACAAAGCTCAATGCCCTCTCTGTCCCCAAATAACGACTGATAAATATCAGACCTCACTTTCACACAAGAGTACAAAAGACAGAAGGCTAAAAGTTAAGACTAGTGTGCATACCAGTTGAAATGCTGCCCATCATTTCTAAATTATAACAACTGGGGGTGAAATTCAATCTACTGCTGTGAGAACCAGGGGATCTGTGAGTTTTAAGGTTAATCATTCCCCTGTGTGGAAAGTACAAACTGTTACAAAAACACAATCTTTGAAGGGTCCAGGTCTAAGTCACTCACGTATATCAGTCCCGAGTAGTAGCGGTCCTTCAGGTTGTGCAGCACGGACGCCTCGTTCAGGCAGGTGAGCTCGGCCATGTCCTCCACCTTGCTGAACTTGGGCGGGTTCATCTTCTGGATGTCGTCCTTGTTGATCACCACCTTCTTGCCGTTCTCAGCCAGCTCCAACAGCACCTCCTCGCCGCGTTCCTCCCGGATGCTGGCCGCCTCAAAGCCATGGCGTTCAGAGGGTATCCACACCAGCTTCTTGGCCGTCCAGTCGGCCTGCGTGGCTGGGTTGTAAACCACGGCCCGGTCCACAAACAGGTACCGCTCTGGGTCCTCTTGCCCACTCCGATGAGACATCTTACCTGTGGTTTACCAGAGCAACGTGGCCACCTAAGAACAGACGGCATGCAGGGATTGGTACATTAGACATTACATGTAGGACATGAAATATCAGAAACACAATGCACCCACCTCATGTGCCCTTTAAAAGCAAGTGGTGGAAGAAGTATTAAGACCTTTTACTTAAGTAAAAGTATCAATACTATAGTGTAAAAATACTTTTTTACAAGTAAAAGTCTGAATATCTGAATATGCAAAGTAACTAAAGCTGTCAAATAAATGTTGTGGAGTAAAAAGTACAATATTTGCTTTCAAAATGGAGTGGAGTAAAAGTTTAGAGTAAGATAAGATGTGAATACTCAAGTAGCTCATAACTGTACTTAAGTACAGTATTTGAGTAAATGTACTTAGTTACATTCCACCACTGCTAATAGCCCTCTATGTCTCACTTTCTGTGATCAGTACAGACTCAGTAAGGGATGTTTTTTACCTTCACTTTATCATGATCATTTCCTTTTGTAACTAACATACATATTTAAAAACTGTATGACCAACCACATTACAATCACATCATTCTGTATGATAGAATGCATGAATGAATTAATATATATATAGTTTAGGTTATATAATAACCTCCTATACCCTCATATCTGGTATATAACTAAGTAATGAACAGGACACAGTGAGGGATGGATAGGGAAGGTATGTCACCGGTTCAGAGCATGATGACTAGCACTGAACAGTGACACGCAGGGAATGAAATTAGCACATTATAACAGGGTAAATGTTGGCTGTGGCAGGTAAAGATTTCAGGTCACCTGCCATCATGGCAGACAGGTTTTCCTTATATTAAGAAATATTATTTTTAAAAAGCAATTCTAAAACCTAAATTAAATATATGGTAACACTTCATTTTACAGCTCCACAAATTTCATGGTAATTAGATGATAATTAGCAAGTCATTTTGAAATTTCTTTGGAATTACTGCCAAATTACACCAATATTGACCTAGAAATGTATTGAAAATTACTTTATTATAAACATTATTTAATAATTATATTTCGCTATTTCTCAATGGTTGGTAATTTATTTAATACATTTCCAAGAAAAGAATACAAAGTTAATTGATATGCTTTATTTCCATGTCTGCTGGTAAATAGATAATAATTAGCAAATAACTTTTTTGAAATTTTTTAAAAAATTCGCTAAATCATGATTTTAGTATATAATTATTAAATCATGTTTATAATAGAGTAATTTTTGATACATTTTGAGGTAAATATTGGGAATAATTTGGTAGTAATTCCATAGAAATTTCAGATAGGTAACTTGCTAATTATCACCTAATTACCATGAAATTTGCAGACCTGTAAAATGAAGTGTTACCAAATATAGTCATGCATTAAGGTTACATGATATATTCCATAACTCTACAGTCTGGTACCAATCACTCAGTGTTTACAATGTTAAAGCTGTCTACTTAGATTTCAGAAGTGGCAGACAAAAACACATGAGTGGCTGGTAGAAATGTTCAGTGACCTGCCACAGGTGAGGAAAAAGGTTCATTTCAGACCCTGGTCACACGTATTAAAAGTTGAACTACATGTTAACACCAGGTTTTAGTGTATATAGGTCCGACAGCCTGAATGGGTCTCTGCACAATGCGCATACTGCGTAGGCTTCACCACTAACACGACAACAGATAAACGTCGTGAATGACACATTATTATTCGACATTAGAAATCATGCAGGTATAGAAAACAACCCACCAGATAATATCTACACTAGTATATAAAGGTGGAGCTTATAATACAGCAGATAAAGATGACTGAGCATTGGCAAGTCCCCAAAATAAAGGCACAAAATGAAGGTAAACCAGCAGCAGCAGCAGGGGGGAAAAGTTGCTGCTGCTGTGTGGTCCTGTTTACATAATAAAGACTATAGCTAATATCTGCTCAAACTTAAGTTTCCAGAGAGACTTCCATCCAGTTATGGTCAACAATAACATAATGTTTATTACCTGGTGTAGTGAGAGAAGAAGCAGCAGTCAGATCCTGTTCACCGAGCAGTCCTCTCTCTCTTCCCCCCTGAAGATGCGACCCTGTGTGCGACTATAGCTTGCTCCACGCAGCTGAATGAAATGCAGGCATGTGTCGGTGGCTCCGGTATGCAGCAGTGTGCACAGGCTCAGTGCTACCTCTACACTGTGTACAGGCTCAGTGCTACCTCTCTACACTGTGTGGCTCCTCCTAAACAGATCACCACACTGGACCGCCTACGACCACGGACTGTGCTCACATAGAGAGTGACCATGCAGATCAATACACCACCACCACTCTCCAGACACCCTCTCTGCGGATGAGTCACTGTGGGTTTTGTGTGCTGATGCCTGTCATGATCTATTTAACTCACGAATAAGCACATTGATAAAGCACTTATAATGAGGATATTATGGTTCTTTTTTAACATCTATCCAACCAAATATCTATGCATGGCACACACCCACTAGATGCAGCCTGCAGACAATTGGGCTTTCACTTTGCAGCTCTCTCTCCCAGCCTCTCCATCATTGGCTGACAGAAACCAACCCTCCAATTTTGCAAACCAATGACATGCATGCAAAAAAAATGATTGATATTGCAACTGTTGCTTGCCTGCATTATAAATAAATTAAAGAAATTATCACTGCTGAACATCCTGGTACATTGTGATACCTCACAAGTCTTGATTCTTAACAAAATACCAATAATAGTTTATTTTATTACATATAATTCACAACTTATTCTTTTTTTTAATTAATTTATTATTATTATTGTTATTAATTTACTTATCTTTTCGTGTTCGTGGTTGGTCCTTTCCTTTTTCCCTTTTTTTTGTGTATATCTTTAATTTATGTTTTTATCAGATTTAATTAATTTATATGTATAAATAACAAAAACAATTGGGCTTTTCACTTTGCAGTCTCTCTCCACCCTCTCCATCATTGGCTGACAGAAACCAACCCCCCAATTTTGCAAACCAATGACATGCATGCAAAAAAATGATGGATATTGCAACTGTTGCTTGCCTGCATTACAAATAAGTTCAAAAAATAAGTTGCATTATCACTGCTGAACATCCTGATACCTTCTGATACCTCACAAGTCTTGATTCTTAACAAAATACCAATATTAGTTTTAAACTGCTGACCCCATATTACATATAATTTACAACATATACTTTTTTTTAATTATTTTTTATTATTAATTTACTTATCTTTTTGGTCCTTCCCTTTTTCCCTTTTTTTGTGTATATGTTTAATTTATGTTTCTATCGGATTTAATTAATTTATATGTATAAATGTAATTGTTTATGAAATTAACTCTGCTTATAATGGTGCAGTAATATTGTTATAGGGATGGGGGGAAATAATCTGTTTTTACAATTATTTCTGTGATTTATTGGATTTTGTACAGAATACCAATAAAAAGAAAACAAATATTTTTTTTTTTTAAACACATGTATCCCATTCAAAGGGCATTATATTAAGTCATCGTCCCCCTTCTCCTGCTGTCAAATGAAACACCCCCCTCTTGTGTCTGAAAGCCACAACAGCAGCAACAAATCTTTCACAATATCACTCTACCACAAACACAAACTTAGTTTTTTACAGTGGCATTTTATTACAAATGGAAAAAAATCTCATGAGGAGGGGTCAGGGAAAGCATGTTTTCTGTAATTAAAGGAACAGTGTGTAACATTTCGGGGGATCTATTGGCGTACTTGGCAACCTTGAGACCTCAAACATAGGGAGGATTTCAAAACCAAAGAGGGGGGCTGAGTTTCAGAGACCTTGTTTCCTGCATTCTGGTGACTTTAAAAGAATGAAATTACAAAATAATAAGTACACTTCAATAACATTTTATGTTAAAAAGGCCTACTTTTAATTTTACTTTTAATTCTCAGGAAAGCAAACTAAATAATTTTCTGGTGTGAACTTGAAGAATCTCTGGCAAACTAATATTCATCAGTTTTTATTAGTTCATTCATTCATTTCTTTGTCTTAGTACTCCATTTCTTTATCCATCTCTCACTCACTTTAGTCCTTTTCAGACACAACACGACAACTGCGACACTGCACTCTGAAACCCATTATTTTCAATGGCTTGTGCTGCGCCAACTTTTCGTTGCATGATGTGATGTGCCATGATGTGCCATGATCCACCGCCGTGTTTCTACAGTAGCCCAGAACGGACAAACCAAACACTGGCACTAGAGAGAGCCTTTAGCGTTTTTACGTTACCTGGAGGCCACCGTAGTTCTCCTACACGCTTGTGAAACTGAGGTAATGTGCAAAACCGCGGTACCGCCAGCCGCCGTCTGACTTCCGTTGCTCCTTACAGTAAGCGGTGTCATTACGGCAAGGATGGCCTCTGAGCGAGGCAAACGGCATTAGCACGGTTTTGCACTCGGCGTTTCCAGTCTTGGAAAGGGAGGAGTGAGAGGAGGGATACTCAGTTGGTTGCAATCTGGAACCACACCACTAGATTCTGCCAAATCGTACACACTGTCCCTTTAAATAGCTTCCATACTAAATGTTTAGAAAACATGCTGTCGTCATGATCAAGATTTACATCAAAAACAAGAAAGGCATTGCATTGTTATGTACAGTTTGTCAATGTCGGAGGCTTCAGCGCCCTCCCCTCCATGCTGCTCCCCCCCTCTTCTTCATCCCTCCTCTTTCTTCTCCTCCCCCTCTTCCGGCTCCGCCTCCTCTCACTTTCTTCCTCACCCCGCTTGCTTGTTCTGTGTCATCCCCATCTCCATCTGCTCCTCTGGGCCTTTTTCTTTTCTCACCTTGCTCCTTCATTTCCTGAGGAAGACATTCCAGGACATTTGTTCTTGACTCAATCTTATTTTTGGGTTGATTTTTTTCAATATACAATCCAGATATAGCATCAATCTTTCTTTAAAGCAGTTTATTCCTGAACCCTTTGTTCCCAGATGTACTCCCCCTTAGCAGTATCAGATGAACTCAAGTACCACTTCATCAACACCACCAGTCATGTTCCAAATGTGTTGATTTGAACTGACTTGAAACTGGATTATGTAATACTATTAACCCTTCGAACTCTGAAATAGAAATGGTCTACCAGTGCCTACATTGGTATTTTTTCTTATTGTGGTGTCATTTCTCAGGGTATCTTCAAATGCTTCACATCCCTAAAATCTGTACAACCTAAGCTACAAGGTTATGTAAATCAATACACCATAATAATTGCTAAAAGTATTGAAAGTGTGTCATAAAAACAACAAAAAAAAACAGGTTTCATACAGTCCTCAACAAGCGTTAGTTGGCTAAAGAGGGTTCATGCAATAATGTTTACCCGGCCCGTTTTACACACAACAACATGGTTTTCCATGTTTGAGATAGTATCTGGAAAACATTCAGAAAGGTGATGACTTACCAGCCTGGCAAACCTCTGGGCCTCGCTCACCCTCTCCACCAACATCATCACTTCATCTTCCTGGGTAGGGAACGCAGGAAGTTTCTTCCCAATCAGGGTTTCAATTCGCTGGAACAGCTCCACGTCATATCTAAGATAACAGAATATGTCAGTTTGATGCAGTCAACTACTTCACTTTTTTTCCCCCTCAACTTTAACATTAGAAAAACGGTGACAGATGAACACACATCTGCGTTTAAAATTGATTTTTAAAATGTGTTAATAATGAAGCCAGAATGATTTTTCAAAAGAGAAACAGGCAGTTCTTACTGAGTGACAAAAGTGATGGATTTCCCAGACCGCCCTGCTCTGGCCGTTCGTCCCACTCTATGGATGTAGTCCTGTGAGGGCAGACAGATCACAAGATCCATTCAAATCAAATTAAACTAATGAAATCATCAAATAAACCAGCAACGCTGAGCGCCGGCCCCGGCGTACCTTGGAGTGAGTGGGGATGTCGTAGTTGATGACGCAGTCAACGTGAGGAATGTCCAGCCCTCTGGACGCCACGTCGGTCGCCAGCAGCACCGATCGAGACTTGGACTTGAACTTGTTCAGCGCTCCTAGACGTTTGTTCTGACCGACAAATGGAGGCAGATCCAGAGAGTGAATAAGGCATGAAATACACAGCAAAAAATACATTTGGCACTGATGGAAGTGCTCCCTCAAAAGCTTAATACAGTATGTGAGTACATCATGTAAATTATGTAGTGATTATAATTACAGTAAACTGACAAAAACAATGCAGACTAGCTTGGCTGTACCAGCGTGTACACAGCACTTTGTGCTGTCATGTTGCATTGCTGTACAACACAAATCCAGAAGAGGGTGCTGTTCCTCCAGCCCAAATAGAGCCAAAGCTATTCGACATTCACACAATGGCTGAAAAAGAAAAGCTCTCTATTGTGGCAGATAATGTAAATGTAGTCTTATAATTTCTTGGCTCATCTGCTTATGCTAAAAATACTGACAATGATATAACAGTGACAATGATCTGTTAATGTTTATATAGGTTACACAAAAAGGACTTTATATTGCAAAAAGCCGAAAGATTACTCTACAATTTGACACCATAAATTCACTTCACTATGTCTTAAGGCTTCACCCAGTGTTCCCCTATATGCAAGCAGCTGCAAAAATATGACCACCACAGCTGAATTTTGTTTTTTTTTTACGAGAAGAGAGGGCTCCTTCTTATATTTTGCACTGCGAATGCTTCATATATATACACTGTATATTGCTTGCATGTATATGAAGGAAGCAATGCTCATCAGGGATTCAGTATTATCATTTGCTGAAGGGAAAACAGTCCTGCAACACGTGAGTGTCGCACAATAATGTTACAGACAGTAAACTAGGGTTATTAATCAACAGCGAATATTCTGAGCTTGGGGGTGGCTCAGCCTGCAGCAGCACACGGGACTGCCGTAACCTGAGGAGCGCTTTAAACTCTCGGTAAGTAGGCAGCACAAACTTGTGTCATTAAAGCAGCACATTTCCTCTCTCACACACTGACGTTTTTTGTTTTTTTTTCGAACAAAATTTGTCAATGAATCCACAAGGCCACCACAACGCACAAAAGCTGTCAATCTCTGAGACAATTTGATAGATTTCCTCAGAGATATTAACGTTACACATCATTTGGTTAGGATTCCCTTAAAGAAACATCATAAATGTAAGTTATTCCATCACTGAAAATGTCATATTTAAGTAAATTAACAGTTTGATAATACAGAAGTGTGGTGATGCAAGTTAATTTATTATGTTCAATAAAGGTGTACTTCCCTAAATCTTGATACACCTCATATGTAAGTTAGACAGACATTTCCCCTTGTCTGACATCAAGAGCTCAGAGGACAAATGTTTGCACGGATTCATGCAAGTGTGAGAAAAGACCTAGTGTGTGTCTGTGTGTTCGTCTGAAGCTCTACCTGACTCATCTGTCCATGAAGTGGGATAGCAGTGATGCCAAGGTTTCTTAACAACAGCGCCACCCGCTGAGCGTTGTTACACGTGCTGCAGAAAATCATGAATGAGTTGCCGGCCAGCTCGTTCAGGATGGACACCAGGTAACAGTCCTGCCACGGGAACACGCACAAGCACAAAACGGTGTTAGGATCTCCAATAAGATACCATTATAAAGTGATTGTGCAGCTTGCACACTAAAAACGTGAACGGAGGATGCTTCGTACCTTGTACTTCGATGGTATGAAGACGTAGTATTGCTGCAGTTTGTCTACTGTAGAGTATTTGGTGGACACCGCACACTTCACAGGATCTTTCAGAGCTGCTCTCTGTAGTTTTTGGACCTGGAACCAAACGAGTGAACGTCAGAACAAGAGAAAAGTGTGAAGGCTCTGGTGTCAGCTGATTAGTTTTCCTGGTAAACCTTAAAAGCCTTCTCAGTGTTTCTCTACCTTTTTGGTCATGGTGGCAGAGAACAAGAAGGTGCGCCTCTCTCTGGGAATCACCTTCAAGATTTTATCCACCTGGCAAAAGAAAGAAAACGTACTTAGAGGAAAAATACCTAACAGCGTCACACGTTGAATTGTTTTTGCCGCAATGATCAAGTTAAAAGGGAAGAATATTTCCACTCCATTATGTTCCTTCATAATAAATACAGAGAGAGCAAAACAAATTGAGTTTCCAACTACCCACCTCAGTCTCAAAGTCCATGTTGAGGATTCTGTCTGCTTCGTCCATGACCAGGAACTTGAGAGCTCGTAGGGAGAAGCCCTTTGTGTTCTCCATGTGGTCTATCAACCGACCAGGTGTGGCTGTAAACGCATTTTATAAAAAAAAAAAATCAGTTGTTTAAATTGTTGAATATTGAAACAACTTAGGGGTGGGCGATATATTGAATATACCGGATGTATTGCGGCTTGTTCTATGCGGGATGTAGTAAATGACTATATTGAAAACATTCAGTAAAAATATTAATTGTCACGTCTTTTTTTTTAAGCCCCCGACTTTTTGAGCACTGACTTCAAAATCAAAGTGTTCTTCAGGTGAATGTGATAAGCAATTTCACGTAAATTCAATACGCTAGTCTGTCAATAATACATAAATAAAGATAAATACATGAATAAAACAAAAGGAATAAATATTAAATAATAAATAAAATAAATTATAATAAAAAAAACTACCGTCTGCAAACTGTATTTCGGAGAAAAATTGAATTTCAATTGTGTGAATAATTTAGTTTAGTAGTTCAGATTAGTCTGCTAGATCATGCTGGTATGATCATACGCATCAAAGGGTTAAATAAAACAGTTGTTATTTTAGAGAAAACATAAAAATATTGATATATATATATATATCATATACCACGACACAGCCTAAAAATATCAAGATATTATTCATATTGCCCTGCCCTAAAGACAACCATCTAATCAGTTCAGCACTAGCAAATATACACATGCAGAAAACCACAACTTGACTGTTGTTGTGCTACAGTGTTTAAAAAAAACGTACGGTCTTACCAATAACAATGTGTGGTTTTTTAGCCAACACCAAGGACTGGGACATCATATCGATTCCTCCAACTATGACGGCTGCAAAAGAAATGAGACGTGCAAGTTTTAGGAACAGAACCGTAGAAAGTCATCTGCATCACTTCAAACTAGTTGTTAACCTTTATTTGACACTTACCACATTTAACACCGATGCTGGAGCCCAGGGCCTCAAACTGCTCAGCGATCTGAAAAGCCAGCTCTCTGGTAGGGGTGAGGATGAGGGTGTGGAGCCTCTGGGGATAGGTCAGCAGGGACTGCAGGATGGGCAGAGCGAAGGCGCCCGTCTTCCCTGAACCAGTCTCTGCCAGGCCGATGACATCCTTCCCTGCAGTCCAAGAAGACGATAGAGACGGTTGTTGGAGAAGTTATGTATATTGTGCAGTGGAGGAAAGTTGCTATGTGCATTTAAGTACTGTACTTGAATACAAGCAGGGTCTAAAATTAAGTTTTTCCCTTAAGTGCCACTGTGACAGGTCACTGAACATTTCTACTAGCCACAAAATTGATTTGTCTGCCTCTATGTAGAAAGCTTTAGAATCGTAAACACTAGAGCTGTGTATTGGCAGGAATCTGGCGATAAGATACGTATCATGACACAGGAGTTACGATGCAATATATTGCGATACATTGCGATACTGTAAGTAAGGCGATATATTGTGATTTTTGAAAAATCTAATTTTAAGAAAACTATGATAGTATAAATAACATCTGAGTATAAAAAAGTTAACTTTTTTTATGGAATCAGAATAGTAGAATCTGTATTTGTATATCTTTGCAAATAAAGTAAAGTATCTCAAGAGTTAATCTTTGCATGTAAACTATTAATTAGAATCAATACAGGGTTTTTGAGAATTAATACAGTATCACAAAACACAATATAGCAATACTCAATATTTTCGTCCACCCCTAGTAAACACTGAGTCAGTGGTAACAGACAGTAGAAATATGGATCATGTAACCTTAATCCCTGACTATTTTTAATTTAGGAATTGCTTTTTAAAACTAATATTTCTGATATCTGCAATGGTGGCAGGTGACCTGAAAGTTTTACCTGACACAGCCAACATTTACCCTGTATTTGGCAGCTGCCAGGTGCTAATTTCATTCCCTGAGTACAAGTAATTGCCCTTTATTTGAGATTTTCTAAATACTTTGTTTTATAATTCTACTCCATTACATTTCAGAGATATACTGTACTTTTTACTCACACATTTATTTGGTAGGTAACAGTTTGAATGCAGAGCTTTTATGGAGTACTTAAACACTGAGGTATTGCTACTGATTCTAGGGTAAGAAAACAGTGGCAATGTGCAGCAGCCCTCTCTGATGGGAGTCAGTACTGTGGTCACTCACCTTGCAGGGCTACAGGTACAGCTTCTACTTGAATCTTAGTTGGAGTCTTCCATCCCAGCTGTTCACAAGCCTCACAGAGGACCTCAGTGACACCCTGTGGACAGCAGACACAGAGTAGAGACGTTTGTTAAGTTGCTGATGATGTTTTGCTACCAAATTACAACGTCAGATACCAGGCAGGCATGTTTCAGATGATTCAAGTGCAGCTGAAACTAGCTTAGTTTAGCTCAAATTGCTATGCTGCTGGTTGTTTATGTCTCTTCTTCGCTCTCTGAGATAAACCTACCAGATCCTTGAAGGTCTTTACTGCCACTTCGTTTTCGCCGCTGTCAACCTGACTGTTATCATCTTCACTGCCGGAACCTTCGAGTGTTTCATCTGTGTTTGGCTTCACACTCTCCGCAGCATCGTCCGCCATGCTGCTCTCTCTCAACCCAACGTGTCTGTCGTCAGATCTGCAGTGCGCATGTGCGGAAACGAGTTCAAGCCGCATTGGATGATGGGAATTGGTGTTTTTAATACATCGTTGTGATAGATAGATAGATAGATAGATAGATAGATAGATAGATAGATAGATAGATAGATAGATAGATATACTGTACACACACACATTTTTATTTATTTAATCACCAACAGCAATACAAAATTAAGAAAAAAAAA